>BCLG01000832.1:5521-61817 GCA_001602295.1 Zoysia matrella
ACTAGAAATACAGGGATGATTATCTTGCTTTATTTTCCTTTAATGGAGGAAATCTTACTTGCTAACTGGTAGAATTATCAAAGAATCAACCAAGTAATTTGTGCAATATAATTTTGTGTTTGTACTTTTGAATAATAAATATAAAAATATAGAGAAAATAAGAAAAATATTGCATATGAGCACAAACTTATTCAATAACTTAGTTGAAAGCGAATGGTGGAGCTCCGCCTAGGCAATCACCTTTTTAAACACTGCCTAAGCTTCATATATTTTCACCCTAATTAGTTGTACTATGCTCACGTAAAATATTGTTCTTGCGTGTTACTATTCAGTTTGGTCCAGTTTGTGCTAAGAATTATGTTTTATATCTTCTATGAATTACTTTTTCTTCCAGTTTACGTAAATGGATTAAATATTTGCTGATATATTATATATTGACTATGTTACATGTAATACCACATAAAACCATTGTCTTGTTTAGTATACTGTTGATAGAAGAATTGAACATTCCTTATCTTAGAAGTAGAGGGAGAGACGGAAAAACCTAAATGTCAGCTAATAATTTCATTGCGCGCCTTGGTTCGAAAGATGCATTGCAGCGGCTGGTTATTCACATGTGAAACTGAAACTCACTGTCTCGCACCTCCCTTTCATATATAATAAGAAACTACTCTCATCGTTTCTAAATTGTTGTCACCGTTGACTTTTAACAACTTTAATAATAAAATATATAATATTTATTAAAATTTTTTTAAATAAAATAAATAATTAAAGCTGATATTAAAAGTCAATGACGACAACATTTTAAGAACGGAAGAAGTAAGTGACAACTGAGCTAACAACACGATTGCTATCCTAATAAAGCGTCAAACATGCTATTCAGAGGATGACGATGGGTAGCACTAGCATAGCAGCGTCTGCGAGTGAGGAAGCTACTTGGAAAAGGAGGCACTGGGAATTAATTCTGTTGCAACAGTGGGAAATTACGATTATTAGCAAGCTGAAGGTCGAATAAAATCTTCCCTAATCAAAACTGTAGGGTTAGCATTCTATCTGCCACTAAGCATCTGGCCTCTCAACTAGATTCATAGCCCAGAAAAAGAGAGTCATGTTGGAATTGATCCTAGTCTTGGTCAAAATAATTAAATCCCTGAGCCTACTGGCAATAATAAAGAAAATTGATGCTTTGGAGGCCAACCGTAATCCCTACTGGAGACATGCAAGGGAGTTGTAGGACAATGCCATACAACGCCGCCCATCTATGCCGGCGATCTTTGCTTCAACAACAGAAGAGGACCAAGCGAGCTAATCGGTGGGTCCCAAATTGGATGGCCATATTTCAGCGAGGATGGCCATGGCGGTCGATTGCCAAGGATCCTAATCTACCTGCACCAGGCAGCACGGGGCTTCAATGGGCCAGTTAATTAGCATCATATATTTCTAATTAGGTATTATTTTTTATTGTGCTAGATTGATCTTACGAAATAATCATAATTTATTTCTAATGTGTGTTTTCAAGAAGAGGCCCCTAGTATGGTTGTTATTTTTTTATGGCGTTTGGGAACGGGAAATAGAGGGTGGGAGTGGGATTGGGAAATAGAGGAGGGGATCTAGGCTCTTTGTTCATCCACCTTATTAAATTTTAGCTCTCGTATTTATTTTCCAATTTCAATCTTATCTCTCATTTCCCATGAACCAATTAACACCTGACTGGTTATGCGCCAGCTTGTTTCTCTGATATTGAACCCCTAGTACTGAAGGCTAACGTGTTGCGGTTACCATGCATTTTTTTTTTCTATTTGTATGAAATACCTTCATTAAATTTAATCATTGGCAAAATCCTATGTATAACGTACATTGTAAAGAAACAATGGGTTCATTATACATGTCGATGCAAATCTAATGCGTGTATGGATCGGCTGCTAGTATCCCGGCGACGAAAAGACCATTAGGAAATTCTAGAACATCATGACACCAAAAGGAGACGAATATTGGTCAGAGATCTACTGTTATGGTAATGTTAATAAGAGAAAACTTTTGAATACTAAGTATTTACCCTACTGTTTGGTTCAGGTCTAACCTTGCCACGCCAAATATGTATAGCTAATCATGTCATAGCCAGTGGTAGCATGCCACAATTTCTTAAGCTTTTGGCCCATGCGTCATAACCTTAGTATTGTTTTTTTTTTACTTTTATGACATGTGTGGACGAGAATTTATTAGCCATTTTTATGACAAGCTACACTTGCTAAGCTTAGTTGTGGCTATGTTGATTAACTTGCCTCTATATAACTTCATGCAGGGATAGCCCATGAAACGAAGGAGACAATTTATGGTGGAGTGAATTTGGTCTTTCTGTTCTATAGCTGCTTGGAAAGTGAGGCATTGAGAGTTGGTCGCGCCGCAACATATGGGATTGATGAGTAACAATTCGGGAGAGGGGAGAAGGTGCGGCACATCTAAGAGAGGGGAGAACATGGGGATTGGAAAATGATTTTAGGGTTTGATGCTCTCTTGAATTATTTCACGGTGTCATGGCTCCCTGTATTTTTTCCGACCGACAGTGGGACGATAGTGGTGAATTTTGCCGACCAATATTCGGTCGCTATATATGTTAACAATTACCAACCAATCGTCCGTCGTTACATAAGGAATCACTGACACATGGTTAGTCGCTCACTTTTACCGACTCATGATCAGTAGCTAATATAGGTCCGCATGTCAACCGTGGTGGTGAATCTTAGAATTTTTTTCTATCCTTTTATGGCACGTGTGTATGATAGTTTATTAGCATTTTTTATGACAAGCCACAATTACTATGGTTAGTTGATTTACTTGCCTCTATATAACTTAATGCAAGGATAGCCCGTGAAGGAGACATTGGATGGTGGAGTGAATTTGGTCTTTTTATGCTATAACTGCTCGGAAAGGGAGGCATTGAGAGTTGTTCGTCGCAACATATTGGGCTGATGAGTAACGGTTGGCTAAAAGCTCAAAAACGTTTTAATTAAATTTAGGACCTAAGAAAACCATTGTAGTGAAAAATGCTTCCATTTGCTTCAAGGATAACTGCCCAATGTCCTGAGACTGCAGTATGCTCGCTGATATGCCAAAAGCCCCCGACATTTCAGTGTGGTTGCCTTGCTGTTAGATGAGCAGGTTTATCTGTATTGGAAAAAATCTAGCTGAATGTTTATGTTCATACTTTCATTATTCCTTCGTATGCATGTTGTGACACTTGTAGAACTCTATTGTGCAATCTAATTGTATGGGATACAATTGGACTGTGCATTGTGGCACCTAAGATCTTGCACCATAAGCACTATTGCAGTGAAATAAATAGTATTTGAATCTTTGCAATGATATTTTGTACTCCCTCCATCAATATTTACTTTTCATTTTTGTCTAGTCACGAAAATTATGGAGAGATGAAAAATATGGCATAGACGAAAAAACGTGAGATAGATATAGATAGAGATGTATTAGGAATATAAAAATATGTATTAAAAAATGAGACTAACACATAATTTGGAAAAACTGGATCAATCTAGAATGGCAAGTAATATGGGTCAAAGGGAGGAGGCCATAAAATTTTGAATGGTATTCTTTAACACGTTGCTTTAATATGACAATTTCTAAAAGAAATAACTCTGTTCAATCAAAAAAGATTTACCTTTGTGTTTATAGTGAGTCAAGTGACTCGCTTAGAATTATTATGTAAGATCTTGTTAATTCACTTTTTATGGGTTGATGGTTTTGAGAAGTTGAGCTAGATAAAAAAGGGAAATTGATCTCAGCGTGTCACCCCAAGAATTTTATCGTGCTTATTGCTTTGAAATTTTTATTGTACTGGTAGGTGAACACATGTAAAACGTAACTCATCATCTCTCACCCCTATGCATATATATAAGAAATTAGTAAGTGACAACTGACTACTGAGCCGACAACACAAGTGCCATCCAAACTACAACATCAAACATGGTAGAGGATGACAATGGCCAGCAGCGTTATTTTTTCTATCGGTGAGAAAGTTACTAAGAAAGGGAGGCACTGTGAATTCATTCTTCTGCACCAACGGAAACCCATGTTTTGTGCTAGCAGATTGAGCGTCGAAGAATATTTCCTCTGATTGAACCCGCATGGTTGGCCTTTTATCCCCCACTCTACATACAGTCTCTTCATTGATTAATTCAGAGCTCGATACAAGAGTCCATGTCAATACTCATGACGAGGTCGCTAGCACGGTGGTTGAGGTGCTTGCTACAAACACTCACATGACCTTTTCTATCTTATTTAGGAAATAGGGTCACTCAGGCAAGGTTGATCCATACTTGCTTCGTTCTTGATAGCTGTATACTCTCTCTATTTTTTTTTTATTTTTAACGTCATTACGTTTTAAGATTATCTTTGAGTATTCATCTTATTTAAAAAAATATAATAAATAATATATAATTGTTATAATTTATTAGCATTAAAGATTTATAAAACACAACTTATAATTTTATACATATAAACAGACTAATCTGATACATACCATTATAATTTTTTGAAAATTAAGGTACAACATCAAAGCCCATGTGTCACTGTCATATGCTTGCAAGGCCTCTGCAGACACGGCAGTGGCATCTTTTCCAACTCGAAAATTGTAATGTATAAATCTAACTGGTCTTTTTAAATAAAATGAATGATCAAAGATGACATTAAAAATCAACGATGACAACGATTTAAAAACTGAGCGACTAAGAATACTCGTGCACAGGTTCTCCTGCACCTTTGTGACATTCCTTATAATTAAGCTACTAGAATTGTCTGCATGTTATTCATTTAGCTTGTTCAAGAAAAAATGATACAGAAATGTTTTATTGGTTGGATGAAGTATTTTCTGAGCCCACTCGGATGCCCCATCCGTATTCATTATTTTTTTTTATCAGCCATTCTCGTATTTCACAAGATTTGCAGGGTTGATCCTTTTATTTTCCGTGGCATGCAGTTATATTCTGTCTCCCCTCTGCATCTTCACAGCAACCAAGATTGCCAGCCTGCTTCCGGGACTGCTCTGCATTCATGTTGGCAGCACAACCATGCATTCATCGGATTAAAGATGCAATATAAACAATTTTTTAATCATTTTCATCTCAATCGCATGCCTTGATTTCGTGATCGAGACACAAATATGCTTCAATATATGATCGCCTCGGCCGGCAAGTTTCCAGTATTGGCTGACCAACGGCTACCTGCTGCACATGCTGCCTGACGGAGAAATCGTCCAGGTAAAAAGCAGCAGATGGCGTTACAAACAGAAAGATTCATTTTTGCCATCCTGTCCCCGAGAAAGAGTTCCAGCTAGAACAGACTTGTTGGTACCAGCTAGATAATCTAGCCTTTCATAGAACACAATACAAACCGAAGCTCACCCAGATAGTCCATGCATAAATATAACAACTCTGGAAGGGGAACAAGACGGTATAGCAGAGTCTGGATCTCATAATAAGGCGCTACCACTACTTGCATTGGAACGGGAGACACTCGAAAATATTACGTCGAATAAAGGACACAATGTCCAGTATCTAGCAGAATGTTGCCGTTGCTAGGTATATCTATTGACAGATGCTTACTCTACACAGGGAACGAATTTTCTGTCAGGATCTCATCCTTGTTTAGCTTTGAAAGACTTCGTTTCGTAGAGATGATTTCTGCACCATGGCTGCAAATATTTGGCAATCAGAGAATAGAGGAAGCACCCATATGAAAAGATGGTAAAATAAGATCAAATCTTTGCGCAAACACGTCCAAGGATGGGCTAAACACATAGCAGGCCATTACAAAATGGAGAAAAAGAAATTGATTTCTATGATAGATGCAGTTGATAAGAAAGTTGAAATTCACTCGGTTTCTTATAATGAGATAAATTTGAAACAGCATCTCAAAAAAATATCTAGTTACATTATTCAGGGAAGAATAGATTAAACTGTATACTAGAGATAAAAATTAGATCCTTGTTGGAAGGTGGCAACATTGGATTTTTCGACTTTGTAGCCAATGGTAGACACCGTAAACAACATATTTCTCCCTAGCTAAACAAAAACGTTATTTGAGACACTGAGACATAGGTTAGACCTGAGACATGAAATTCTAAATCATTTTTTAATATTTTATTTAAGGCTTTCAACCATGCCCATTAAGTTTTTTTAAGGGCAAATTCCTTATTAGCCATCCAAAAAACTTTTAGTTCCCTATCAACCACTCAAAATTTTCAATTTTCTTATTAAACATCAATGTTAACCTTTTTTCTTATTCACCACTCCTATATATTTTAGGACATGAAAAAGACTTATTTGCCTCTCTATCATTTTTTACTAAGTTTTCACACCCATTTTAGTGGACGTTGTTGGGTTTTATGGATTATAAAATTTTCACAAGGAACAATTTTTACTTTCAAATCATATTCAAATTCAAATTTTAAAATTTGATCTGAACCATTTATTTCCTTTTGAGCTTAGGTCATAATGTGAATTTGTGAGAGAAGATTGGTTTCAACAAAGTTCACTAAAATGAGTAATGAGAAAACATAGTAAAAAATGATATAAGGCAAACAAGTCTTTTTCAAGCCCCAAATGGATAAAAATGGTGAATAAGGAAAGAAAGTTATTATTGGTTGTTGATAAAGAAATTGATAAGTTGAGTGGCTGATAAGGAACTTCAAATTTTTGGATGGCTAATAAGGAATTTACTTTTTTTTTAAACAAATGACTGTGTACATTGATTATTTCTTAACTAAACAACGTGCTAAAAATAGATAACTGACATGATCAAAATCAGCAGTTCAGCACAATGTTGGGATACCCAAAAAATAAACTACGGTAGGTAAGTTTGCCCACTGTAGGACAAGAAAATCATCCCTGCAGCTTGTATTGGCACCGCCCCAAGTACGTAGGTCCAGTGGGCAGAGCAAGGCAGATGTGGCTTGAATGTTTTTCTCTGATGCCATCCATTCCTGAACTTGACACTACACTACAGCATGCTGAGTAAGTGACTAGCATCCCACAGTTATAAGTGTCGCTTCCCATAGATTAAAGCAGGGGGAGCAGGGAAATGCATACAAAACCAACAGATTTCGAGAGCAAGAGAAGCAAGTATGAATCAGCTGGACAAGCAATATATGGAGCGATAGGAAGGTGTTTTCAGATGGGAAATGTTTATCGCTGTTCTGGTTGTAGTATCCTACTCCTACGTAGTTGTGCTATTTGAACAGTTAGATGGGAAATGAATGTAGATGCGGATGAAGCTTTTCACAGCATTCATGGCAGATATAATGGTGAGCAGAACATGAACATTTATATGGAGGATAATTGAACTTGCATTGGAAGCATTTTTCTTAATTGCAAGAATCAGTTACTGCGCTTCGATCGTCTGAAGTGATGTGAAAAAGCACAGACGCTCTAGTCTAAAATCCCATCGTATCTTTCTTACTCCTATCCAATAGGAATAGGCCGGAACTCGTGTCAATTTTCAAAGAAAAAAATGTTTCTTATCCAATATTTTCATTTACACCTTACTTTAATGGTCAGCAAATGGTTGGTAAATCGTGATTCGTGAACTTCAATCAACTGCGTGTGTGTGCCTCACCTGTCTATATATTGTGATACAAGCTAAGTGAAACTGTAAACCGATAACCGAAGCCACTGTAAAAAAAGGAAAAACAAATATGGAAGAGGCTGACGAGATAGGCAACATCTTGAAAAATTTTGAGAGCCTGATAGTAGTAGCTAGTTCGGAAAGGGAGGTAGTGGGAATTCTTTCCGGCCCCATAAGCATCATGGTAGGGCTCTAGGAAAATTTTTTCAGTAGAGAAAAAACACCGGAGGTCACCTCAACACCTCACACATTTCTTGCTTCTATATAATGAGAGGCAGACAGGATGAAGCTGAGCCAATAAGACCATGCATAAAAATAAGAATTCTTGAAGGAGCATAGGGACGATTAGAAGTGAATGTGTCTGGTTGCTGCAGCTGCATGGAAAGGGGAGACACTGGAAATTCTATTGGTCGCTTAGCTGAGGTTCCTAATGATGGCTAGCGGAATGATTCTCGTGGAACACCTGAAGGTCGCAATGGGTCATGCCAAAGCCATAGTTTTATGTTTGTACCCTAATTTTATCAGCTTAGGGAAGGTACGTACAAAACATATGTATGCAGCTATGGCTATGGGCACAGGCACACATAAAACGTACCGTCTAAATTTTGTTTGAGTGGGGTGCGACACCTCACCCCGCACCAGCTTGTATAGCACTAGTTATGGCTCTTAAGAGACACAATCGATCCTTTAAAACGGTGCAAACGTCCAGAAAAAGCAGCAGTTGGTTCTCACTTCTCATAACAAAACAACAATAATCTACATAAGAAAAAAAAACGTTGTTTCACCTTACAAGACGGGGATCTGAGGATGGATCGATGCGTCCATACAGAATAAAATAACACATTTCCTCCTATTTATTCGCTGCAATATGAAGATTAACTTGTCGCAGGTTGCGTGCGTTTTTCTTTTACTAAAGAGAAAATAAAATGCCTTTGTAATTTTAACCGTTGGAGAAACATATTAGATTATATCAATACAATGGCTCTATTAAGTTTTTACATGTGTTGAAGCACATGCAGTGCCCACATTGGCTGCTCGTATACCTGCCGATGACAGACCATCAGGAAAGTCCCAAAAAGAAGTCTATTGTTGGTCAGACAATCCATATTTTTTTCACACTGTTGGGAAGTAAACGAGAAAACTTGATGCTAATCCCTCCGTCTCAGAATGACTGTATATTTAGGTTCCATGCCATTTAACTTTGACTGATAAGTTTTATAAATTTAATCAACTTTAATAATATAATATATTATGAAAGTGTTTGTTATGATGAATTTAAAAGTACATCAAATCTATAGAAGTTATTAATAAAGTGAGATGACATGAAACACAAGCGTAAAGTTTTTTTAGATGGAATGAGTAAATGTGTACCCTACTGGTTGGCGAGTGGGAAAACCCAAGTGAAAGCAGCTAACTCACCAACTCACTCGTTGCTTGCTTCTTGTATATATAGTAACACAGCTCGATGGGGACGCTACGGAAACAACAATAGCCCATGAAATGGAAGTGTGAAGGAAGATAATGCTTGGATGGGAGTGAATTTGATTGTTCGAGTCTTTAGCTGCTCGGAAAAGGAGGCATTGGGTGTCGTTCTCACTCCGGCACACGAGGAAGACGGGTAATGGTTGGCTGAAGGCTCAAAAACATCTCAGTTAGATTGAGATCCAAACAAAATGTGGTAGCTGCAATATCTCAATTCGCATAAGGCGGATTGCCGAGTGTTCCGATGCTGCAGTGTGCTCGCTGATGTGTGACAGGTAACGACTTTGATGGGGGTTGTTTGTCCATATACCAAGGAATGTGGCTGACACCACGATGTCGATGTTCGTATCTTCACTATTCCTTTCGTTTGTATGATGTAACATTTGCTGCACTCGGTGCGATTCAAAATGTTTCATGCACGATGTACACTGCTAAAGTGAATAAACCAGTACTTTAAAACTTTACGATGGTATTTCATAGGTTCGTTGCAGTGGTGTTCTGCAACTGTGGAAACCGCACAATGGTGGTTTTTTTGTTTTGAAATCACTCTTTCTGAAGATTCCCCTTCAACATTGTTTGTAATGCCTCCTTCCTTACACAGCAATGACGCAGGATCATGTTAATTCACTTTTGCCCGCGGGGTGTCTGCTGTAACTGCAGATTTTAGTTAATAAAACAGTTTAGCTGATTTAGAGAAATGCTTAATACTTCTAACCCGAGGACGCGAGCCAGCTAGCCGGCCGGTCCCTTCCCGCTCGTGTACTCCGAGGGACGCAGCCTGCTACCGACAAGGCTACAAGCCAGCCACCTACGCGGCGTGCCCTTGGTTGACCCGCGAGCTTGGTTCTGCTCTGCTCGGCTGCCCCTCTCGCCGCGGGCAGCCGGCTGCTCTCCCCGAACCCGATGGCCGCCGCCGGGTCGTCGACGCCGGAGGTCCCCGCGAAGATGCGGGCCGTGCGGTACGATGCCTACGGCGGAGGCGCCGCGGGCCTCAAGGTAACCGCGCGCCGCCGACTCTCCGTTTTCTTTTTCGTCGTGTACCAATTTTGATTGAATCGGGCGGATTATTTGTTTGATCGCCTAATTCGATCGGTCACGGCATCATTGTTGATTATTACACGAAGATTAGTGGAAGGGGCAAATGGCCTTGGCACCCTGTGTTCTTGGTTGCAAATTGCAGCCAGGTGATCTCTGTCTACATGTAGGGAGTATTTCTTGCCTGGGACTGTAGTAATTGTCGAATAAGCAGTGGAGTTGTTTTTCCTCAGAACAAAAAGGTGACGGAATCCTTACTTGTTGATCTAAGCCAGTCATATAGATTAGTAGTAACAAGCAGATGTCCAAATCTGATTTCAGTATCAGAAAAAAAACCTTAATTTATTTGAAAAGAAATTGAGTCCGAATCAGAACTCCAGAAGTAACCCCAGATTTATTAGACCAATGAAAATTTGCTGGATTGCGTGTTCCGCGAGTAAGCTGGGCTTTATTGCTACGTAGCTCTCATATTTCCCTCCCTTCAAATGGTTGCCGTGCCGCAGAGTCAAGAAAACTCGATCCTGGAACATGGAAAAAAAAAACTAGTCAACCAGGAATCACCTTTCCTCGCGGATAATATAATTTGTAATGTAGTTAGTACTAACATAATTTTCTCGAAAAGAAACTAGTCAACCAATTCTGCAAATCCTTTACTGCAGCATGTGGAAGTTCCTGTTCCATCGCCGAAGAAGAATCAGCTTCTGTTGAAGTTGGAGGCTGCCAGCATCAATCCAGTTGACTGGAAGATGCATAAGGGGATGCTACGGCCTCTGCTTCCTCTTAGGTTGCCATATATCCCAGGTAGTAGTAATATTGATTTGATATTTCCTCCATGAACCTTTTTGTACATGTAGTTAATTTGAGTCATAGTTATAATTTTCATCCGCAAATAGCGGCCAAAACTTGTCAACAGTGATTAGATTACACTTATTTATTTTATTCAATTCTTTTATGATGGTTATCCTTTAAATTTCGTACGATGACTATGCTGAAGGTAAAGTTTTGTGAGCGAACCAAATTGGCTCTCGTTATTTTTGCCCACTAAAAAGGATAACCAATAGTCAACACAAAAACCGAAAAATGCTCACATCATGATATGAGTTTTTGCTGGCCATCTTGCCCGTTCTCTGCTCTTTCTGCATCTAACATTACAATTACATGGATTCAAACCTGGGATATATGGCAACCTTCGTCTTTTGCAGCGACTGACGTGGCAGGAACACATCATGATCCATTTATGCAGATGTGAAGAAATGTTATCAATCACACGTGCTAACACCTTCGTCTTTTGCAGCGACTGACGTGGCAGGAACAGTAGTTGCAGTTGGTCCAGGAGTCAATGGATTCAAACCTGGAGATAAAGTCGTTGCCATGCTGAACACATTTGTAAGCACATAGTAGTAGTACATAATGATCTTTAGCAGCTGATAGTTAGGTGATCTTTTACGACTGGCAAAATTGAATCTTCTATTTTAAGACAAAGTTACGCATCTCCTCTGATCAAGAACACCATGTTTTCTCTGTCACAGTATGGGGGTGGTCTTGCAGAGTACGCCGTCTCATCAGTGAAACTGACAGTCAAGAGGCCTCCCAATGTATCCGCCGCTGAAGGCGCCGGTCTGCCCGTCGCGGCCGGCACCGCGCTCCAGTCGCTGCGTGCCATAGGCGTCAAGTTCGACGGCAGCACGACCGGCAAACCCCGAAACGTGCTGATCACGGCCGCGTCCGGCGGCGTGGGCCACTACGCCGTGCAGCTCGCGAGGCTCGCGGGCCTCCACGTCACGGCCACCTGCGGCGCGCGCAACGTGGAGCTAGTACGGAGCCTGGGCGCCGACGAGGCGCTCGACTACGCGACGCCCGAGGGCGCCGGGCTGCGGAGCCCGTCGGGGAGGAAGTACGACGGCGCGGTCGACTGCGCGGTCGGCCTCGGCTGGTCCGCGTTCAAGCCCGTGCTGGCGGATGTCGGCGGGGCGAAGGTGGTGGGCGTCACCGGGAACGCGGCGGCAGTGCTCACGAGCGTGGCGCACAGGCTGACGTGCGCGAGGAAGCGGCTGGTGACGCTGTTGCTGTGGCCGAACAGGGCCGACCTCGAGTTCCTCGTCGGGTTGGTGGGGGAGGGGAAGATCAGGACGGTGGTTGATTCGAGGCTCCCGTTGAGCCGGGCGAGCGAGGCGTGGGAGAAGAGCGCCGGCGGACACGCAACCGGCAAGGTCGTCGTCGAGATGGGAGGCTGACCGGTTGTGTGCTTGTTTGAAGCATTGTGACCATTTGTGAATTTGTTTGACTTTTGTGGTTAACATTCTATACAAATTGGAATGCCGGCGAGAGGAGGCTCGAGGGTCAGCGACGCCATTGCTCGAATGGAACGCGTCAGCCCAGCCCACACCTTCAGGCAAAGCAACCCGTGGCAGCGACGAGACGAGGCAACCAAACCGGCTCCTCAACGGCGAGAGACGTTGCAGGCCTTCGTTACTACCCGGAAGTTGTCGGAGAATACGTAAGCGGGGACAACACGCCGTGGCGGAAAAGAAATAATGGAGCTGTACGTGACGCGTGGCGAACCGAGCCGGTCTGGATCCGCGAGGTGGCCGTGGTGGTGATCCTACCACTGCTGCCACGGAGCGCCGCAGGCTTACGCACCCACCGCCGCGCGTCCAACCGGAGAACTCCGCGCCGCCGGTGGCGAATATTTGTTTGCATCGTTTGCGTCTTCCGCTTCCACCCGGCCCTCCGTTCTAGACGCAGCCTTCTCTTCTCCCTCGCTGGCAGCACGGCCCCGAACGTCGAATGAAGCACCCGACAACGACAGGAACCTCGCATAGTACTCGCGGATGGGTTAATATCTATCCTTCGCCACACGCCGCCGGTGCCCGAAACACGACGAAACGGGAGCCAGGTCGCAGGAAACACCAAGCAAACGGACGTGCAAATCAAGCCCGTCGGAGGCAGCCCCTCCCCCGGTCTCCTTCCACCATGGCCGGCGTGTCCACACCGGCGACGATGTGCGCCTTGCAGTACGACGCCTATGGTGGAGGCGCGGCGGGGGCTCAAGGTGAAGTTGCCAAGATGCTTTGAACCTGAATGCACAGTTGCTGTCACCATCTTCGTAAACGAATAGTTATGAAGTGCTCTTTCCGTTGTTTAACTGATTGTCATCGTTAACTTTTAAATTCAACTGAACTTGATAAATTTTATTTGATATAATTTAATTTATCATTAGATTTATTTGAATCACAACTTTAAAATTTTACACATTCTAATAAATTTTTAAATAAAACAATAGTTAAAATAAAATTTAAAAACCAACGATAATATCAATTAAAGAACGCAGAGAGTAGTTTTGAATTACGTATCTGATGCAGCATGTGGAGATCCCCGTCCCTTCGCCGAAGAAGAACGAGCTCCTGTTGAAGCTGGAAGCGGCGGCGATCAATCCGGCTGACTGGAAGATACAAGAACTGCGGCCCTTTTCGCCTCGTCAGTTCCCTTTTATACCAGGTGATCATCCTTCTCTTTCTCGGGCAAGGTTTCGGAAGTACTTCCTGTGAATACATCCCGTTGATGATCGATTTTTGATCTGTAGATATATAATAATGTTATTTTTAGCGACTAGATCGATTAATGATTCGCCTCCCATCCTTTGCAGTGACCGATGTGGCAGGAGTCGTCGTTGACGTTGGGCCGGGAGTTGAGGGGTCCCAGGTTGGAGATAGAGTCGTCGCCATGTTGAACTCACGTGTAAGCCATCTGTAGACAAAAAAAAAAAAGTGATTTTGTTCAGGGCCTGTTCGGATCCCTGGGCTGCAGAGTTTTTTTTCTGCGCTGCGGAAGGCCGCCGTTCGGCACTGTGACAGAATCTACCAAAAGATCTTATATCAGATGTCAGATGTTATTTTAGGAAGCGAGAACTAACAGCACAACTGTTACTTAAATTTATAAAACCAAAACTTTTGAAAACGCAAAAACGATAACTTAAATTAGGGTCTTTTAAAGATTATGCATAAGATGCTATCGAGTCTATATGATGCATCATCTAGCAGCACACAAACAGCAGCGCGACAAAAATGACTCTTAACGGACATAGTTACCATCAATGTTACTTCTGCCCTTGGTACACAAAATCACAGAGAGCTAAGCTCTATAAGTCTTACCTATCAACGTGGCTAACTATAGCCGACTTCAAGTGTATGATGAGGCTGACTCGTAGAGAAGGCCATTTACAAAACCAACGTTAATACAGTGAATCTTTATATTTAAGTTTTAACGGTAAATTAAGTTTACAGAATAAGAATTTAATTTGCACTATAAAAGCCAAGCAATGGCTATACTAAAAAAACCATTTATATTATTATTATTATTATGGTTATTATTTATATTTTTTCTACGATGTCACTCAGTGAACAAACGGTACTCATTACTGTGAGGGGCAGCGATTATAATCGATTTACATCAGCTGAAAAAATCCGAAGTACACGACACGTGCAAGCTTTCCGAAAGCTGCACGTGGCCACCTTTCACAACAATACAATTGGGTCGGCTCGAGGCCTACCGCGTACATGGTCCTATATGCGATCACCACGTCGAGTGCATCCATGGTTAGATCTAAGCCTTTTCTCTTTTTCTCGCTGAAAGAGAGATAGGAGCACTTCCAACCACTATGGTATTAAGTTACATCGGTTTGTTGGCCCCAAAAATTTGAGTATGTATTCTGTACGTTCAAACTTGTTCAACAGAGCTACACGCGAATCGATCCTCAACAACACAGACGGGGCTACCATCGCAAAGGCTCAGCCTTCTCAAACTCTTCTATACGCTGTTCCCGCCCGGTCTCAGATTAATTAATATGTGGCAAACCTACAGCTCGCGAGTGACTTTTCATTCACTCAACTTCTACTATCCCTTCGCTCGACTTTTTTAGCTCGCGAGTGACTTTTTATTCACTCGACTTCTACCGTAAACTAAAACTTAGCAGAGCTCTGCATCGAGTTACTTGTACCAACAACACTCAACATAGATAATAAGGTACCTAGCATGCAATTTTAGGTTTTCACACAACTCCTAATACCTAATACACAATACATTACTGATATCATACACCATAATAAAAATAAAACTTAAAAAGGATTAACGCACCGGGGCTTGTCTAGACTTTGCTCACAGTTAGCTTCCTTTGGCAAAGAAACACCTCCACACTCCCTGAGATGGGCCGAGTCCTATATGATATGATATGCAAGGAATTAAGTTATGATAGTTTTTAATCTTCTAATGACATCATATGCTATGATAGCTTTTTATTTTAAAAAAAACATAATTTTAGTCATAAAGCTTTTTTAAAATGGTTTTCAAAAATATAAAATATAATTTGAGTTTTTCATAAAATCAGAAAGGTCATAAACTAACTTTTGAGAAGTATTCAACATTTATTGAAATCAAATAGATTTATAATGATTTAAAAAATATTTAAATACAATAAAATGCTTATAAAATTATTTTTGGCAAAAATAAATATAACCCTTTTCTAAAACACAAAAATTGATTAAAGAAACATAAAAGTAAATTTTTTCAAGATTTTATCATGCCAGAAAATAATGATAATGCATTAATTAATTTTTATATGTTCTAAATTAATTAAATTAATTTCATCCATAAAATGAAAGTTGGTTAGCTTTAGAATATTGTTCTAGTTGAGAGGATCCTAATAAAATTTATTCCACAAATTTTTGCGCTAGAATAAGCTTTCTATGAATTTTACAAACTTGAAAGCATTTCTGATCAATTAATAACAGACTTCGCAATTTAAAACAAAAACCCAGCCGGGTGGGCCAAGATGCATTGGGGCGCAGTGGTGTTGGGCTGCAGGGAGGAATTTCCACAGGGGATCCCGGCCCAACGAAGGAAGCCACACAGTTGGCTACACTACTTGCCGCACTAGATTTGGCAATAGCCGCACAGGATCCGAACAAGCTCCCTAGCGCGGCCATGGTTGGCCAGGCGGTCAGAGGGCCGGCGTGCTCGTCGGAGGACTGCTTGCTGGCGACCAAACTTAGAACGGCCAGCAAAAAAATGACCATCGCGACCAGAGGAAGCAAGAGAGAGGGTCGTCGAGGTGCAGGCCTCACCGAGAGATCACTGGCGTCGAACGGCGGCGTGTGAAAGGGTTCGGAGACGTTGGGCGCACAGCACGGTCAACGGAAATTGATGGGGTTTCCTCGTAAAGCTCTAGTTCAGCGTGTAGGCGACCGGCATGGCACTTAAGTCATTGAGGATGCCCGGAAGGGGGTTGCCGTCGGCGAGGGGGTCGAGTTCAGGCGGCCGACAGCGCGGAACTCCGAAATTCCTGCAAAAAAGGTCATGGTCCCGGTCGAAAACAAGCTCAGAAGATGCCTTGGGAGTTGAATTGCTTGGAAAAAGAATGAATTGAAGGATTTTCACCAATAGAGGGTCAGATTTCGAGGGGTGCTGCCGGTGGCGTTGAGCTTCAAACTTGGAAAAAGATTCAAAATCATGGGGCTCCGTGGTGAAGAAGGCGAGTTGGGGTGGGCGAGAGCACGAGAGAGGACGGGTGCTGCTGCTCGCGAGGGTGGAGGGCTAGGGCTGGCTTGGTTTGGACGCTCGACGCTGATGGCCGAGAGAGGGAAAGCGACAACCAGCTGGGAGAGTGAGAGAGAGGAAGCTTCGGCCAGGGGAGTTGGATATGGGAGGGTGCCGTGTCCTGCGAGAGGTGCACACGCCGCGCATGCAAGAGATGGCCGTGTGGGAGCTCGGCACCTAGGGGACGCGGTGGCGATCCACGATTGGGAAGAGGGCATGCACTGGCACCCCGGGAGGAAGAAAGCTGAGCAGTGAGGTTGACTGGCGGGCCCCACTACTTTTTCCTTCTCTAAAATTCTGACTTCTGATTCTGTTTTGCTTTGAAACACCGACTTCCCGAGCTCAATAAATTTTAGAATTTGGAATACGGATCGAACTTTTAAAGAGGAACAACTTTTATTTTTTGCCCAAGTTAAAATTCGAAATAGATTTTATTTTACAAATTTTACAAGACAGGAAATCATTTTAAGAGAAATCATTTATTTGGGCCTCTTAAACTTTGAATAAAATTTTAGAAAAATTTCTAAAATTCAAGTCTTTGCAATACATTTCATAATAGAATTTTATTTTTCAACATTTCTTTGAAAAAGTTTGAACGTGCATTTTGAACTTTAAATTTTTTTTATTTAAAACACGAATTTGTTGGGAAGGGTTTTACATAATTGATCTTGGATCCCGTGATTTTGAATTTGGACAATGTTGCTTCTTTATTTAGAGACATGAAGTTACAGCCCTGCCCCTTTAAAGAAATCTCGTCCCGAGATTTATAAATGAAAGATGGGGAAAATAAATCTCAGCGAGATCGCAGGAATTCTAGAAAATTCTCGAGTAGCTATCCTTTAGTCTCCCATGTTGCCTTATCATTGTGTGGTTGCTTCACTTAGCCTTGTAATCCTTGTGGTCCTTTCTTGTCACTTGGTCTCTCTGATCAACCTCGTGTCTCAATTTCTCCACACTGACTATGCTTGGGAGAAGTTGATTGATATCATCCACTTGATATAGGTAGGGCTCTCGAAACATGACGCTTGGAGAAGATTGTATACACCGTAAAGTTTTGCTGGCAATCCTCAGTCAATGTGCCGTGAACTTTGGAATGACCGGAAACACCTATAAATCAGAAAACTAATTTATTTCTCAACCTGAAGTGATGTACTCCTTTCCTATGCGGGATTTAAAGACACAGGAGCACCAAGGATTAAGTTCGATAAAAAAAGGTAGTGGATTTGTGGGTATAAATTGAGATAGAGATGAGGCAAATGAGATGAACAAAAATTTATACCATAACAATTATCGAGTAGCCCGTGAGTTTGATAGCAAGGATTTGCGAAAGATTTGTACAGAGATTCGATGATCCTCCATATTTCGAATTGGATATCAGGGAATGGTACCGGGTTCAAAAACAATAACTGAGACTCTACGGAGGAGCACAGGTATCCGTCTCAACTCAGACGAGGATATCGGTTTAAAGGCGGATTGAGATGGGATGTTCAAATGAAAATTTCCAAGTACAACATTTTTCATCCCGGTTGCGTACTCTTGACAATACACCATCCGTTCACAAAAATATTACACTTGGGTACCTTATCAAGGTCAAAGGAGAAGATTCTCTTATTACTGTAATCTGATTTTGAGAAGCGCCTGGGCGAACCGGCACAACTCAAAAGCAAAATTACAATTTCAAGAGCACATCCACTAGTGAATTTAAAGGGGGGTTAGGATCGATATGAAAGGTCTGGTTAGTGCCACGATCGTACTACCAGTGGATTAGTAGTGATCATGTTTACGAAGAAGGGTTCCAAGAATCCACAACTGCAAGGACTCGATGTGGATTAATCAAGGTATCCTAGATAATTATTTTTTTGACCAAGGATTAAGGATACTAGGAGGCAAAACCAGTATCCTCTAGACAACGATGTTTCGAGGAGTTGTACTCTTGGTATGGTTAAAGGATACCATGTTACAAAAGGAGGTTAACAGGAAAAGTGGAATTTTTTTTCATATAAACAAAATCATACTAGAAGGGTTATAGAGGATAGCATGCGTCTTCTAGATAGTGACACACGCTCAAAACTTTGAGTCATTGAAAGAGTTCGCGACAACAAAAGGTTACAAAGGACTTTGAGTAGTTACATATACTACTTTGAAATTAGGTGGGAAAGCAATCAAAGGGAAGTAATCCAATATCAGAAGGGAATGACTCGGAAGATGCCAAGGCAAGTAAGTATTGATCCAAAGAAACCAAGGGATTGGAGTTGTTAGCTCTCCATCAAGGTAAGGATTTTCAAAGAGCAACTTACAGATTTCATTTAAACACAAGGGTTGTTAATGATGGATCCCAAAATAGTAATACAATGCTTTCTCTGTCTGCCATCTAGTGGTAATTTCCCTATTCCTTACTAAAGGAGCGAGCTCTAGTTAGATACTTCTTTCTTTTTTTTCCGAGCTGATATACTTGCGCAAGATTAACAGAGATGGGTTCGGATAGGGTGCATAAAATGAAGAAGAATGCATAATTCGAGAAGGACAAGGAGTTTGATGATATAGGCTTAATGAAGACTATTAAGCAGCTGCAAGGGATGGCCGATCAACAAACAATGCTGATGAAAGTATGAAGGTAAAATTGGAAACAAAAGGTTAGAGTACAAGAGGAGTAAAATGGAGTTGTGTCCATTCTGTTCCAGTCTGACAGCAGTCACAAAAATTTGATTTAGGCACTGATAAAGAAAGGACCAAGATTGGAGTTGAATAACAAAGTTGTAAGGACTTCCCTAGCTTTCCAACGGATATTTACTTGTCCTCATATGATAACAAGAACAGGAGATAAGTTCTCTGAAAGATGACTGTCGATGTGCTAAAATTCTGTTCTAGACAGATTGAGGTCTTCATGTAGCTTGGACGTCTAACAGGGTTGTCCAGCCAATCTTAAAGAGCTTTGACCACCAAACTTGTAGAGAAATAACACAACCTTTCTATAGAGTCCTTAATCTTGAATATTAATTTAGAAAAATGAGGGAGTTTTGAAATTCTCAAAAGGCTTGAAGTAGCAGGATGGTCGTAGATTTATTGAACAGATGCACCAAAGTTTTCTTTGACATACTCATGATAGAGGTTGAGATGCAAGGCATCGAATTAACAAATCAGAAGGTAACAATATCAAAAATAGAATTCCTAGAGTTGGATGAATGACAATGGTTTATGGGAAGGAAAGGCTTAGGAAAAACTAAGCTAGGTTGTTCCTAGTAACCTTATGGTCTTGTAGGCTTGCTGAGTATTGGTATACGAGCATTCTAAATCTTCTCTTTTTGCAACTTCAACATGACTAAGAACTCTTCAGGAAAACTTGTTCAGAAATGAAGGCATTCATGTGTCTGCTCTTTCTACAACTAAAGCATAGCCACGATAACTTGCATCCGGGTTGGGTCGAGATACATGCATTCCTATCCACTGATCACTTAGACCTTCCTCATCTTCTTCGAGCATAAGAACCTGCCTACTAAAATTCTAACCTTTGGGCCAATCACCTTGTCTTTAGAATAGTTCCACAAATTTCATGCAATCTGTCTTAACTGAAATAGTAGTTGAAATTCAAAGTGGCTTTGCACCGAAGTCGGTTGGGTTAAAACTTTGAAAACTTTTAAAACCTTTAAACAAGACAAGAGATTTCTTCTTTTGATGATTTGGTTATTTACAATTTTTAAATGCAAATGCTCAATATGCAATCATCCTATCAATCCTCACCAAAATAAAATTTTTGCCAATATAGTTGACCGTACGTGACCTCGGTGGCAAATTCGTTCTCCCAACTCGATTTCTACATGATCTAAGGGTTGGCAGTTAGCATACTCTGAAAACAGCCACCTGATCAGACAAAAACTAATATAGTCTTTAATTGGGCTTAAACTATGGGCTTTCAGTGCGGTTAGCTTTTCAAAAATAGCTTTGAAGTCGTACTATTTCTGATATTGTTCTGATACCACGCTGTGACAGACTGCCCCACAGAAGAGATGACCCATCGACACAGGATCTTATCGGGTGTCACTCAGTGAAATGAGGACTAACAGTACAACTCAAGCACCATAAAACATACTACAAACCGTTGCTTAAGTTTATAAAACTAAGATTTTTGAAAGCGCGAAAGCGATAACCTGAATTAAAGTCTACTAGAGACTATGCATAACATACCATCGAGCCCATACAATGGATCTTCTAGCAGCACACAAACAGCAGCGTGGCGAGCACGGCTCTCAACGGACATAGTTACCCTCGAGGTTGCTTCTGCCTGTGGGTCCAGAGTAGGGAGAGAGAAACTACCTATACACAAACCCACAGAGAGCCAAAGCCATTTAAATGCTCAACAAGTCTTACCAGTCAACGTGACTAACTACAGCCGACTCTAAAGGTATGATGAGGTTGACTCATAGGGATGGCTATTTGCAAAACCAGCACTAATATAGTGAGTCCTTATATTGAAGTTTTAACAGTAAATTAAGTTTACAGAATGAGAATTTAATTTTCACTATAAAACTATATCAAACATGGTTGCCAAGCAATTGCTATACTAAACAAACCATTATTATTATTATTATTATTATTATTATTATTATTATTATTATTATTATTTATGTTTTGTCTACGATGTCATTCAGTGAACAAACGCTACTTGTTACTGTGAGGGGCAGCGATTATAAACGATGTATACTAGCTGGGAAAACCCGTAGTACACGACATGTGCGGGCTTCTCGAAAGCCGCACGTGACCACCTTTCACAACAATACAATAGGGTCGGCCCGAGGCCTACCGCTCCAAAGCACATGGTCCTACATGCAATCACCACGCTGGGTGCATCCATGGTTAGATCCAAGGCTTTTCTCTTCTCTCTTTTATACGCTCGAATCGGTCCTTAACGATACAGACAGGGCTACCACCGCGAAGGCCCAGCCTTCTCAAACCCTTTTATATGCTGTCCCCACCCAGTCTTAGGTTAATTAATGTGTGGCAAACCTATAGCTCACGAGTAACTTTTCATTCACTCGACTTCTATAGCTCGCGAGTGACTATTCATTCACTCGACTTCTATAGCTCGCGAGTGGCTATCCCTTCACTCAACTTCTATAGCTCGTGAGTGATTTTTTATTCACTCGACTTCTATCGTGAACTAAAACTTAGCTTAGCTCTACATTGAGTTACTCGTACCAACAGCACTCAACATAGATAATAAGGTACCTAGCATGCAATTTTGGGTTTTCACACAACTCCTAATACCTAATGCACAATACATTACTGATATCATAATAAAAATAAAACTTAAAAGGGGTTAAGGCACTAGAGCTTGCCTGGGCTTTACTCACAGTTAGCTTTCTTTGTCAAAGGAACACCTCCACGCTCTCCTGGGATGGATCGGGTCCTATATGATATGATATACAAGTAATTGAGTTACCATAGTTTTTAACCTTTCGATGACATCATATGCTATGATAGCTTTTTATTTTCAAAAAACATAATTTTAGTCATAAAACTATTTTAAAATGGTTTTCAAAAATATAAAATATAATTTGAGTTTTTCATAAAATCAAAAAGGTCATAAACTAACTTTTGTGAAATTTTGAGCATTTATTGAAATCAAATAGATTTATAATGATTTAAAAATATTTAAATACAATAAAATGCTTATAAAATTATTTTTTGATGAAAATAAATAAAAAACTTTTCTAAAACATAAAAATTGATTAAAGAAACATAAAAGTAAATTTTTTCAAGATTTTATCATGCCAAGAAATAATGGTAATGCATTAATTAATTATTATATGTTCCAAATTAATTAAATTAATTTTGTGCATCAAATGAAAATTGGTTAGCTTCAAAATATTGTTCTAGTTGAGAGGATCCTAACAAAATTTATTTCACAAATTTTTGCGCTAGAATGAGTTTTCTATGAATTTTACAAACTTGAAAGCATTTCTGATCAATTAATAACAGACTTCGCAATTTAAAACAAAAAGCCAGCCGGGTGAGCCGAGCTGCATTGGGCCGCAGTGGTGCTGGGCTGCAGGGAGGAATTTCCACAGGGGATCCCAGCCTAACGTAGGAAGCCACACAGTTGGCTACACTACTTGCTGCACCAGATCTGTCAGTAGCGGCACAGGATCCAAGCAAGTTCCCTGGCGTGGCCATGGCAGGCCAGGCGGCGGAGGGCCGACGCACTCGCCAGAGGACCGCTTGCCGGCGGCCAAACGTAGAACGGCTAGCACAAAAATGACCATCGCGATGAGGGGAAGCAAGAGAGAGGGTCGTCGAGGTGCGCGCCTCACCGGGAGATCGTCGGGTCGAGCTGTGGCGCGCGGAAGGGTTCGGCGACGTTGGGCGCACAGCACGGTCAATGGAAATCGATGGGGTTTCCTCGTAATGCTCCAGTTCAGCGCGTAGGCGACCGGCATGGCACTTGAAGTCGTCGAGGATTCCCGGAGGGGGGTTGCCGTCGGCGAGGGGGTCGAGTTTAGGCGGCCGGCAGCACGGAACTCCGAAATTCCTGCAAAATAGGTTGTGGTCCCGGTCAAAAACAAGCTCAGAAGATGTCTTGGGAGTTGAATTGCTTAGAAAAAGAATGAATCGAAGGATTTTCACCAATAGAGGGTCGGATTTCGAGCTTCAAACTTGGAAAAAGATTTAAAATCATGGGGCTCTGTGGTGAAGGAGGCGAGTTGGGGTGGGCGAGAGCACAGGAGAGGATGGGTGCTGCTGCTCACGAGGGTGGAGGGCTAGGGGCGGCTTGGTTTGGGTGCTCGACGCTGATGGCCGAGAGAGGGAAAGCGACGGTCGGCTGGGAGAGTGAGAGAGAGAGAGGAAGCTTCGGCCGATGGAGTTGGACACGGGAGGTTGCCGTGTCCTGCGAGAGGTGCATGCGACGCGTGTTCAGGAGATGGCCGCGTGGAAGCTCGGCACCTAGGGGACGCGGTGGCGATCCACGATTGGGAAGAGGGCATGCGCTGATATCTCGGGAGGAAGAAAGCTGAGCAGTGAGGCTGACCGCCGGGCCCCACTGCTTTTCCCTTCTCTAAAATTCTAACTTCTGGTTCTATTTTGCTTCGAAACATCAACTTCTCGAGCTCAATAAATTTTGGAATTTGGCATACTGATCGAACTTTTAAAGATGAACAACTTTTATTTTTTTGCCAAAGTTAAAATTCGAAATCGATTTTATTTACAAAAATTACAAGACAAGAAATCATTTTAAGAGAAATAATTTATTTGGGCCTCTTAAACTTTGAATAAAATTTTAGAAAAAATTCTAAAATTCAAGTCTTTGCAATACATTTCATAATAAAATTTTATTTAGCAACATTTCATTGAAAAAGTTTGAATGTGCATTTTGAACTTTGAATTTTTTTATTTAAAATGCGAATTTGTTGATATGTGTTTTATATAATTGAGCTCGAATCTCGTGATTTTAAATTTGAACAATATTGCTTTTTTTATTTAGAATGACGAAGAGTTACAGCTACAGCCGTTGCACAGTGATGATTAAAAAATGAGTACGGTCAGAGGCACGACCGCAAGAGTCTCCTCCTTTCTTCAGTGCTGCCGCAGCTCGACTGAGCTTGAGCCTCCCGCTTCCTCCTTTCTTGTTCCCAACTGCCGCGTCGCCCTAGATCCGATTGCCGCCGCCGCTGCTGCATTCTCCCTGAGTACCTCAGGTTCTTGGATGCATTTCTCTGCCTAGGTTTGTGGTGTTTTTTCTATTGTGGGATGTTAGGTTTACACATTTGTAGGGTGTTCGATCTGCAAATTCGTGAGGGGCTTTTGAAATCTAGCCCTGATCTGTTGATTCTTGATCCCTCACTGCTGATGAGCTCGATTCGTTTTTCCTTTTACCTTCCTCTCATCTCTCAGGAGGTCTGCATATTACGGCTATTGGGGGCTGCACCATCGGTTCAGGCAAGGGAGCAAGGTGCGTGAGGGCCATTTGCAAGTTCAGGCTTCCACTTGCAAGTTAAGGTACAGTTTATGCTTGGTTATTTATCATTTTTTTAGGATTTAGCATCTTCCAATGTGTTGCATTGTAGGAAAATCAATAATATGTTAAAATGCTCGTAGGATTTAGCATTTGCCTAGTTATTTTTCATGTGAAAACTATAGCAGTTCAATCTGTCCATGGTGTGCTATACTCATATTTGCACACAGATGGCCGGTCGACGCGCGGATTGGGACAATGATCTTACAAAGATTTTCTTGGACCTATGTATTGCTGAGAAGGAGAAGCTCAATTACAATTATAAAAAAGGCTTACCAATATAGGATGGAGGAATGTATACATTATACAATAATTTTCGCCAACAGACAGGAAGGTGTTTTGACTGCAAACAATTGCAAAATAAATTCAACAGTTTCAAGAGACTCTATAAAGTATGGATAAAATTAAAGAATGCTAGTGGAGGCGGCTGGAACAATACAAATGGGACAATAACAATGGATGATGACTGGTGGAATGACAGAGTTGCGGTATTGACTTTTCTTTTTTTTTATTCTCTATAATTATATAATGATACATTATTGGTCATAAATCTTACATCTTATCAATTTGTTCCCTGTAGGAGGACCAGCTAGCTGAAACATTTCGAAAGAAACCACTTTTGCATGAGCATGAATTGACTATTCTGTTTGGAAGTATGGACACTGAAGATGGTAACATGTTATGTGTTGGTGGCATTGGAGAGTGAACGCCTAGTGGTGGAAGTGATGATGCTCATACTCCAACATCATATGACAATGTTGGTCGTTCTAGTGTTGGTCGTACATCCCGCAAGGGTTCAAAGGATCAAGTGGTTGACAGCCCACCATCGAAAAGGACTAAAAGTATGGAGTATTATGTAGAACGCATATCAGAGAGCATGCTAGAAAGGAGTAGGAATGAAAGTAGTGCGATGCTTTGAGAACAAGATGAAGTTAAACAACTACTAAAGGTTGTTGAAGATGATGGTGTGCCTCAAGGGTCGGAGCTATTTTTCATAGCGACAGAGCTGTTTAGGTCAGCAGCGCGGTGTGCATCATTCCAAACTTTACGTACCCCGGAGAATCGTATTGCTTGGCTTCGATGGACATGGGAAAACACTAGAAAGAAGTGATATAGACATGCATCTTTTGTACTTAACTAGTATGGTTGCATTATTATCAATGCTTCGAACAGTATGGCAGCTGGCTTTATTCTGTATCGTAACGAACTATGTTTTTCTTTGTACTTAACTAGTATTATTTATGATTGTACTTGACTTTTAGTTGTTCAGTTATTTGAGATATTTCAAGCTTTTAAGAAATTATGTGCTTAAATGTTAGTTACCTTATGAACTGGATGCTTCCCACAAGGAAAGATTACAGGACGATCAAATTTGGGTGGTCATAAAAAGGTATAATTTAATACTTTGTATATTGTACCACGATTTTTCATTGTATGACACATTTATTTGCTGGCAGGATGTCAAGTTCTGAAACTTCAAGCAACACAAGTTCAACAGGAGCCCACCTTGATGATGATTCCTCTGCTTGGTGGGATATGGGTGCAACTGTTGGTATATTGGCAGCACTTGCATCTACAAGTTCATGTGACTGTACAAGTCAAGATGCTCCACTGCCCATACAAGAGTTGATGGGTCGACAATAGGTAGCTCTTAATCTTTCCAATAGCAAGAAGTGCTACTTAAACTTTCATCTTTATCCAACTGCATTCCACAAGTTGCATGTCATATTAGTGACAAATCATGGGCTGAAACCAACAGGTCAGTGTGACTCAATTGAAGCCTTAGGGATGTTCTTATGGGCATGTGCCACAAGACAAAGTACAAGACAAATGTCCGAAAGATTCCATAGGTCAATGGACACTGTTAGTAGGAAGGTCAAAGAGGTGCTTGAGGCTATGGTGTCATTTGGATACACAATTATTAAGCCTAGGGATTGTAGCTTCAGATTTGTACATCCGAAAGTTCGCCAATTCTCACCTTACTTTGATGGATGCATAGGAGCTATAGATGGAACCTACATTCCAGTCATAGTCCCTGAGCCTACACGTGATAATATTAGATAATTTTATTAATAGAAAAGGGTTCACTAGTCAGAATGTTCTGGCTGTATGTGAGATGGACATGAGATTCACATTTGTTGCAACAGGCAAGAGAGGTTCTGCTCATGATATGGCTGTTTTTAGGGAGGCTGTGACAAAATCAAACAATTTTTCTCACCCACCACTAGGTACAGTAATTGAAATGAATCACATATGTTCAATTTTGGTTACATATATGGTTAATATATGAGACTTAACTATTTTGTAGGTAAGTATTATTTGGTGGATTCTGGTTACCCCCTACGTGAGGGATATATGGCTCCATATCAGAGGAACAGATATCATTTGAGTGAGTTTGATGAAAAAGGTCCAGAAAATATTTATGAGCTTTTCAACTATCACCATTCTTCGTTGCGGAATGTTGTGGAACGAGCATTTGGGGTTCTAAACAATAAGTGGCAGATTCTTAAAGGGATTCCGTTGTATTCTAAAGAGAAGCAATCAAAGATTATTGTCACCTGTTTTGCGCTTCATAATTTTGCAATGGATAATAGGGAACTGGACCTAGATGTGGAAGGCTGTATGCACCATCTATACCTGCACAAGAATGGTTAACAGCAACAACTGGTGATGATATTAGGACTGTTTGTGATTGGATTGCAGCGGGTTTATATGGCATGATATGAATTAGGATCCAGTTTGGAGTGTTCTGTAATTGTGCTTTTGTAAGGTTGGACTTTAGCTTTGTAAGAATTTTTCTGATATAACATTTTAGATTAGAAAAATATCTCACCGTGCTAGCTGAATCAGCAGCTAGCAGCCAGACAGCAGCTGTCTGCAGTGGCTGCGCAGCCCCAGCCAGCAGTAGCCACAAGAATCTCAAACGAACAGGCCCTTGGTTTAACGAACAGGCCCTTAGTTTTGGAAGGAATCAGTTCATGAAAAAAGCGTTATCATGTATGAAACGCTGATGATATATCAATTGCTGGAATTAGTTCTTCCTACTGCTAGGGGCAAAGCCAGTTACATGGTAGAGGGTGCATGCACACTCACGAAAAAGTGAAAAATCAATGATTTTCATTAAAATTTCACCATATTTGCACTTTTATAATAAAATTCTATGTAACCAAAGTCAATCTCACCCCTCGCCATTGCCTACTGCACTGTTCATGTTTTTGTTGCATCCAGATGCCTTCACTTGTGCTCCTATGTCTTGAACGACATTAGTATTAACAAATTTTTTGTGTGTCGTGTGACATCACAGCCAGGAGGTGGACTCGCGGAGTACGCTGTAGCATCTGAGAGCCTGACGGTCAAGAGACCTCGCGGGATCTCCGCTACCGAAGGTTCTGCTCTGCCGGTCGCAGCCGTTACCGCTCTGCAGGCGCTTCGAGCCATCGGCGCCAAGTTCGACGGCACGGGCAAGCCCATGAACGTGCTCGTCACCGCCGCGTCCGGCTTCTTCGCGGTGCAGCTCGCGAGGCTGGCGGGCCTCCACGTCACGGCCACCTGCGGCGCTCGCAACGTGGAGCTGGTGCGGAGCCTGGGCGCGGCCGAGGCGCTAGACTACAAGAGCTCCGAGGGCGCCGCCCTGAGGAGCCCGTCGGGGAAGAAGTACGACGGCGTCGTGCACTGCGCGGTCGGGATCGGATGGTCGACGTTCGCGCCCGTGCTGGGCGACGCCGCGAGGGTGATCGACCTCACCCCGAACAACCTCTCCAGCGTTCTCAGTTTCGCGCTGCACAGTGTGACGTTCGCCAGGAAGAGGCTGGTGCCGATCAGCCGATGGTCATGCAGCCCAACAAGACCGACCTTGAGTTCTTGGTCGGGCAGGTGAAGGATGGCAAGGTGACGACCGTGGTTGACTCGAGGTTCAGGCTGAGCGATGTGGCCTCGGCGTGGGAGAAGAGCATGGAGGGACATGTCACCGGCAAATTAAAGTTATCGTTGAGATGGAAGGCTGATATGTGGTTATCGCGGGAGAAGAGCTCAGCGCATCGATTTCACACCGCTGAACTCGGTCATCCTTCTTCCGCACATTGTCTGTATTCGTGGTATTTAAAATAATATGATAACTATTATATATTGTCTCCGGTTTTAAATCAATTTGACCATTCCTTTTATTCAATTTTTTTTGTCAAATATGTAAAATTATTAGTCATATTTTAAATATCATTAATGATAAAGTAAATAATAGCAAAAAATTTTATACTTAAATAAATTTTTTGAATAAAACAGATGGTCAAATATTTTAAAACCGGAGAGAGTATTTTATTATAATTTGATTTATAATTAAAAATATTGAATGCATAGTTAATAATTTTATAATACATTGTTAATAATTTTATATATTTAAATAAATTTTTGATTAAATAAATATTTAAATATGATATTAAAAATAAATAGTGTCAATGTTTTTAAATCAGAGAAAGTATTACACAGCCAGCCATGAGACCAGCTGCGAAGAATTTTATTGGACTGCCTCGTGACGTGGTTCAGGAGTCAACTGGCCTTTCTTCGCATACTCTGTTACCGATCGGGTCCCTGGACTGATTCAAGGGTGCTACAGTTTGGTGAATTAGGGTAAAATTTTACCCGTTTGATCCTAAATCAACGACTTGAATTTATTGCTAAGAACAATTCATTTTGCTACAGGTGTTATTTAAAATAATTTTTAATACAGTGTTAATTCAATGTACCGTAACATCTCTCTTATTTGAGATTTGAGTGTAGATGCTGTAATGCTTTAAAAGGACCCCGATCCATCTATTGCTTTGAAGTAACCAGTGACAATGAAAAAACATAATGGGCGAGTATTTCCCCTTCCGAGTGGTCGCGCAGCAGAGTCAAGAAAACTCGACCATGGGAACTGAAAGTCTGAAAACAAACTAGTCAACCAATTAGAATTTCGCCTTTCGGTGTCAATGAGAATGCTTTCTTCCGGCATGCATTCTTCTTGTACGCGCTCGACAACTACAAGACGCCCGAAGGGTTTTACCTGCGGAGCCCATCGGGGCGGGAGCGGGAGTACGCCGGCCAGGACCGGCTAGAGTCCGCGCTCCACAGCCGGCACCGTCGGGAAGGTGGTGGACATCACGGCCAACGCTTCGGCCGTGCTCACGAGCGTCGTTCACAGAGTAACGTTCGCGAGAAAGCGGCTGCTGACGCTGGTTCCTGCCAGGTCGGGCTGCTGCAGAACCGAGTAATATTAAGCAACAATACATAAATAATACAACATGAGTGATAGTATATAATATAAAATAAAGAAAATCGATTAAAGTTTTACTATAGAGTTCAAGTAATCTTAGAAGAGATAAGTTTAAAACATAACGAAAGCGACACGGAAAAGATACAATGATTTCTTAATATAAAACATATTTTGTCTTAAAACATACTTCATTCTTCACGACCGGAGTTTAATGAGGAGAGAACCGACTCACAGGACCAGTTAGCTAAAGTTTTACTTTCTCACACTTCCATGTCACAACATCTACACCAGCTACCTGCAGAAAGAACTATAACACAATAAAAAGATAAACATCAAAAACTGTAAGTACTAATTACTCAGCAAAACTTACCCGTCAAAAATAACCAACTATAACCGACTTCTAAGCATGAGAGGCTGACTACCAGAGATAATCATTTGCATAAAGCATAGCACTATTAGTGAATCTTTACTTTTAATTTTTAGCGGTGAGTTAAGTTCACAGAATATAAATTTAATGTGCACTATAATCTATAGCAGACAGTTGTCAAACAATTGCCTATAAACTAAGCAACAAATCATATTATTAAATATTAGTTGAGTTATTACTACGACATAACACAGCAAACAAGTGGTACTCGTTATTGTGAGAAGCAGCGATTATAATCGATTTACACCAGCTAAGAAAAACTCGAAGTACACGACACGTACGCGCTTCTCAGAAGCCGCACGTGGTCACCTTTCGCTCAACCCATAAGGCCGGTCTGAACAGGCGCAGCTCTCTCGAGCACAGGGTCTCTCATGCGATCACCACGCAGGACATATCTATGATTAGACACAAAACTCTCCTTCGCTGCCACCAAAAGAGAGGTGGGGATCGTCCAACCACTACAGTGTTTTGCTACGTTAGTTTCCTCAGTCCTATGTCTCCAGTATGCTTTCGATACTATTCAAACTTGTTCAACAGAGGTACACTCGAATCAGTCCTTAACCAACACAGACGGCGCTATCACCGTAAAAGCCTTGTTTTCTCAACCCTCTTATACTTTATCCTCGCTCGGTCTCAAGTTTATTAGTGTGAAAAAAAATAAAACCTATAGCTCGCGAGTAAGATTTTTTATTTACTCAACTTTTACTGTTTATAATGAGGTAAGTAGCACTATCATGCATCTTAAAGTTTTAAACAACTCCTACAACTTAATGCATAATACATTAATCATACAATATATTATGATAAAATAAAATTTTAAAACAGGGTTAACGCATCGGGGCTTGTCTTTAGTTTGCTGAGAGTTAGCACACACAAGAGGAAGATCTTCAGCGACGAACGACTCCGGAGCAATTAGACCAAGTTGCTGGTCTTCTACGTCGTTTGCTAAATGTGTGAAATGATATGCCGGTGTAATTAGTTATACACCTAATGATATCTTAATATTTTACTCGTCGTCATCGTATATGACAAAGATATTTACATGCGATGATATGCTTATAAATGCATATGTCAAGGATGAATATGCCATGATGCCATGCGAAAATGTGGGCTCATTGAAATTAATGTACGCGGTAGTCATATGATGAAGTTTTGATTTTTACCTAACCAATGCAATTCTATAATACTCTAATCGGTCATAATAGGAAAACTATTCTAAATTTTCTTAATATGGTTCTTGAAGGCATAAATTACAATTTTTAATTGCTCATAAAGTTAATTATACTATAAACTAATTTCTAAACAAGTTATACAATTTATTATTAAACTATGAATTTATAATAAATTAATCTCTAACTAGTAGTAAATAATCATTTATAAACAATCCACAGTCACATAAATTCTAATTAATCCTAGGATGACAGAAGGTAATTAGTAGAAACTAAATATAAAATTTTTATATTTTAATTATGCATGAAAATAATGGTATGCATGTATGCACATTGATTAATTAATAGAATTAATTAGAATGCATTAAATTCAACTTTGAAAGTTTTAAAATATTCTACATGAAGAGAAGATTCCAACGATGTTTTATTTAAAATTTTTAGATCTAGGATGAATTTTCTATGATTTTTTCAAGTTTTTACAGATTTTTGCGTAATTAGCAAAGAACTTCCGGATTGATTGAAATTGTGCGCCACATGGCGATATGCAAGCGCGGCCGCACGGGGGCTCACTGGAACAACTGCCGAACCAGAGCAAACCGCGTTGTCACACGGGATCTCGGCGCCAAGGTTCGAGTTGGCCGAATGGCCAGTCGGCCATGGCGGCCGGTAGCCGGGGCGCGGTGGTGTCGCGCCGGAGGATGCTGGTCGGCAGCGGCCACGGCCTGTCTTCCACCACCGTGGTCGCCGTCAACAGGGGAGTCCAGTGGGGTGGTCACCGGCGTGGGGAACTCAGCGGAGAAGTCTGACAGCGACGAGCGGCTCGGACGGAACATCAACGGCGCGTAGGAGGCGGTGCGGTGGAGGAAATCCCAAGGGACTTGCTCCTAGAGCTTCATCGCAGAGAGAAGAAGGCCGGCACGGAGGTTGTTGTCGTGGAGGAGGAGCAGAGAGGGGGCGTCCACAGCGAGGTCGTGGCTCAGGCGACCGGCGGTCGTTGAAGCTTGAAATCCCTGCGAATCCGGCCATGAAAATTAGATTGAAGACTTACGAGGACTTGTAGGTGATGAAGAAGATCAGAGCGCGAAGGAGACGCGGCGAGGCTCACCGGAGTTGCCATATTTGGAAGAGGTGCGGCCGACGGCGCCGGGGACGGGATTTTCGGGAAAAGCTCTAAATCCAGTCGCGCTCTCGGGGAAGGAGGAGGAAGGATGGCGGGGAAGCTAGAGGACGTCGAGGCGCAGCTCTTGGTCGCGGACTCGGGCTCCCGAGGTGGCCGAAGAAGCTGCTCTGCAGTGGTGAGGGTGCTCGGCCACGAGAGAGGCGAAAAAGTGAGAGAGAGGAGGAAACCTGGGGGGGGGGGGGGTTGTGCGGCACCTGGGTGGGCTCGCCGGCCGCTGGAGGTTGGTGGAGAGCCAACAGTGCGGCTGGCAGGCAGGGCTCATTCTCCTTTTTATTTTTCCGAATTTCTCCTATTTCTAAAACTGTTCTCTGTTTTTTACCTGAAATGAACTTTTTTTGAGCTCCAAAAATTCTGAAATTTGGTAGGCTGGTAGATCTTTTGAAAAGAAACAACTTTTATTTTGGGCATAAGTTCAAAATTGAAATAAATAAAATAATATTTAATTTTGAAGACAGGCTAGATTTTAAAGGAAAATAAATTATTTAAGACTTTTAAACCTCCAAAAAAAATTTCTAAAAACTTTTAAAATTCAAATGGCTGCAAGAAGTTTCAAGAGAGAGTTTTGTTTCACAATATTTTATTGAAATTTTTGAACTCATATTTTGAATTTCAAACTTAAATTTGAGACTAACTTAAAATTGAGTTTAAATTGTTTCGAGCTCGAATTTTTAAAAATTTCGATTTCGAATGGAGGGCTTCATTATTCGTAAACATGAAGTATTACAGTTCCCGTTGAGCCGGGCCAGCGAGGCCGCGTGGCGTGGGAGCAGAGCGTTGATGGCCATGCCACAGGTCGTCGAGATGCAACGCAGCGGTTGGCACGAACCAAACAAACCGCCGCGCCGACGGTCAATAGTTTAAGAAAAGCTTTCGCCGCCGGCTTACATCACCCACGCATTAGCCGCCGGCAATCGGCAGTGGCCGGAACACTTAGCCGGGAAAAGAAGCTAACCAACGGAGCAGGTGGTGGGCTCGCGAGGTGGTGCCTGCCCCGAAGCGCCACCGCCTCAGGTACGTACCCCCCGCGGCATGTCCAACCGGCGGCCGCCGCGTCTTTTGTTTTCTTTCCATTTTTGGCTTCTTCCACCGTCAGCCAGCCTCGCTCGATCCATCCAACCAACCCACTCTCCCTCGATAAAGTACACTACCAGCACGGCCCCACGGCCCCTGAGCGTTTATATCCAATCCACCGCCGCCTGTGCCTGAGCCGGAAGCACCGAGAGGAAATCCAAGTAGCTAGCCCTCGCTCAGTCGCTCTTCCTCTCCGATGGCCGCCGCAAGGTCCACGCCGGCGACGATGCGCGCCGTGCAGTACGAAGTCTACGGCGGTGGCGCCGCGGGGCTCAAGGTGCACACCTCTGTTCGTTGAGCAAACTGCAGCCAGCTCGCCTGATTTCTGCAAGCAGCTCGTCTGTCTGTCTTAAGAGACTGGTCCGTTATGTTTTGTATCGTTGTTGCAGCATGTTGAGATCCCCGTCCCTTCGCCCAAGAAGAACGAGCTTCTGTTGGAGCTGGAATCGGTAGGAATCAACCCGGTCGACTGGAAGGTACAGCAAGGGGAGTTCATGCGGCCTTTGTTACCCGGTAGATTCCCCTTTATCCCAGGTAAGCTCCAAGCATATCCTCCTTCCTCATTGAGGCTCCAAACATTGTTTTGTGCCAGTTCTGCCGATCCCTCAACGATTATCTATGTATACATAACAATATTAATTTGGCTGCGACCAATTTTGCAGCGACTGATGTGGCAGGAGTTGTGGTGGCTGTTGGTCCTGGAGTGAATGGGTTCGAGGTCGGCGATCAAGTTTTTACCATGTTGAACTTACGTGTAAGCTTCATGTGCTTATGTTCCATGTCTCATCTTCTGTTCTAATGTGTTTACTACTTGGCAATAAATATATAACGATATTTCCCAACGTAACAGTCTGGAGGTGGACTCGCCGAATACGCTGTGGCCTCTGCAAGCATGGCCGTCGAAAGGCCAGCCGAGGTCTCCGCCGCTGAAGCTGCCGGACTGCCTATCGCGGCCGGCACCGCTCTCCAAGCGCTTCGTGCCATCGGCGCCAAGTTCGACGGCACGGGCAAGCCCCTGAACGTTCTCGTCACCGCCGCGTCCGGCGGCGTCGGCCTCTACGCCGTGCAGCTCGCGCGGCTCGCCGGGCTCCACGTCACGGCCACCTGCGGCGCGCGCAACGTCGAGCTGGTGCGGAGCCTGGGGGCGGACGAGGTGATCGACTACAGGACCCCCGAGGGCGCCGCGTTGAGGAGCCCGTCGGGGAGGAAGTACGACGGCGTCGTCCACTGCGCGGTCGGGATCGACTGGGCGACGTTCGAGCCCGTGCTGGGCGACGCTGGGAAGGTGATTGATCTCACCCCGACCGCCTCGGCTGTGTTCACGTCGGTGCTGCACAGGGTGACCTTCGCCAGGAAGAGGCTCGTGCCTATGCTCTTGTCGCCCGTCAAGGCGGACTTCGAGTTCTTGGTCGGGCTCGTGAAGGACGGCAAGATGAAGGCGCTGATCGATTCCAGGTTTGCGCTGAGCGATGTGACCAAAGCGTGGGAGAGGAGCATCGAGGGTCATGCCACCGGCAAGATCATCGTGGAGATGAAAGGCTGATCCGTAGTTAGCAGATGTGCGTGTGTGTGTGCGCGTCTGTGTGTGTGTGTCTTCCTGGACGATCATAACAGCAATTTGGAACAATTAAGATATTTGTGGATATGCAGTCAGTCAGTGATGAAATAAACAGCATTATGTGGCAAAATGTCTATTCTACCTTTACATTTTACAGCCGAGCTGCAAATACCGGCAAGATTAATGCTCAGTTTAAGACGAAAAGGACCATATAGGAAAGACACGCCGTGATATTTAGGTAAGAAGGGTGTGCCCTTCTATGGACCCACACGTCGGTGAGATACATACATTGACTATCGTCAGAAAAAACTTGTTCCATCTTGTAGTTGTATATGGATCTGCACATGCTGATACCTGTGTCGGTTCCGGTGGTGCGCGTTGAACGCGAAGCTGAAGAAGTGGGCACTAGTTGAGTTAGGCCTTTTTTGTTGCAGTTTTTTTTTTCAGCTGAAAATTGAAAAGCTGAAACAAACAAGTTTTGAAACACTTGTTTTTAAAATATTGAAACGTTAGTTTTTACAAAAATAAAAAAAATAAAAAGCTCACTAAAAGATACTTTTCTATTTTTTGGTGTGAAAAAAAACTAAAAGTATATTAAAAAAATATTCAAATTTTATCCATTAACTTTTCAATTAGCCACTAACTAATTTTTTCTAAAAGCTCGCCGGTTATAACTGGCCGTGGCGGCAAAGAAATAATGGAGCACGCGACGCGCGAACATAGCTGGTGTTGTCTCCGGACCCACAAGGTGGCGGTGGTGGTGATCCTCCCACCGGTGCCACGAAGCGCCGCCGGCTTACGCAGCCCAGTGGCGGACCTCCCATAATGGCTGGGTATTCCCAAGAATACCCAACATTTTTGGTAGAAATTAGTGTATATCATATACTTGTATATTAATAATTCAAGTAGGGTCAAATTTGCATCCATTTGGGCCAAATCAATGAATCCCATTAATTTATTTGCTGCTTGTGATAAAAAACCATTTGATTAAGCTTATTTATTTTTTTATCCTAAGGTTCCGGTTAAAATGCAAAAATTTCATAGGGTCATAGGATCAATTCAATTTTAGAAGAAAAAACAAACAAATGTAGAAAATTCCTGCATTTCAAACGAGGTCTAAGGATTTCTCAAGTATAGGAATGCCCTATCTTTCTTTTCAACTTGACCACTTCATAACTTCACAGATAAAAGATTTATAAAAATGTACAATCTAGCTGAGCTTTCTGTTATGCTAGTCAAAACAAAGGAACATATAAGGCATGATGTTGTGTACAAGCATCTAAAATTGGTGCTAATTCTTCAAGTTGCTTTTGTTGAGAGAGTATTATCCTCAATGAATTATGTGAAGAAAAGAAATTGACAAAAAAGATGAGAGACCAAATCAAGCATGATTTTTTTCTGAAAGTTAAAAGATAATGATATTATCAACCAATTCTATGCCATGAGGAAGCATAGAAATTGTAATTTTTCTTTAATAGTTTGAGGATATGTGAACAATTTATACTTCAAATTATTCTACAGCGGAACAAAATTCTTAAGAAATTTCACTATTTTTTTATAATTTTTCCTTGGGGAATCAAGAATACCCAATTTTCAATTTTTGGGTCCGCCACTGACGCAGTGTTGAAAATAATCACATTTTAGTGATGATTAAATTAATTCCAGTCAAATTTGCCGAAGCAATCGTGATCACTCCAGTACTAGTAACAGAATGCATATAAATAATGAAAAAAGAGAGAGACACAAATAGTAGACAAACCAGACCGTCGATGTAGATGCAGCAGTCGACCGAAGCGAAGAGAAAACAGTCGTACGGCGTCGAGAGAAAGCAGATGAACAGCGATCAGTCACGAAGGCGCTTTCAAAAACCTTATACGGTCCCTACCCCGTGCAGGGACACAAGGGGACGTGGGTTTCGGAGACCTGCTCTCCAACATCGATGGCACGTCGGCGACGGGTGGGAAGATAGAGCAGCACAACACTCAAGAGAGAGGAGAATGAGAAAATGGTTGTGTCTCTTCTGGATGACGTCTCACCCCTCTATTTATATACAATAGCTTTCACGTATATGGTAACTAGCTTACTATTTATATGAATATAGTAACTAGCCCATCATTTATAGGAATATGGTAACCAACTTGTCATTACAAGAATATTTGCTTACCAAAAAATGATAAACACAATATTCTCTTTTCATATATGTGGATGAGCCTTTGTGATTTATGGAATGTTTATTTGAAAAACTTCTAAATATTCTAACAATCCCCAACCAGATCCCAGAGACGCTTCAAATTCTCTTCGTACTAAAGTACTGTTAATATACCAGTTTTTCAGTGGAGATCGATTAAAGTTAAACATCCATCTAGAACCCCAAGTTACACTAATCCACAACTGCACAATGGACTAGGCCTTGAATTGAATTGATAGTTTGGTGTGAACAAGTTTCACCTGAGGCCTTACTAGTGCTTAGTTACCAAATGTCAACCCCACGGGTGGAGCTTATAAGTCATTCCCCTGTCTCACTTCATGAGTCTCTTAAAGAATACTCAATTCTTATAAACTGTGACTAGCAGTTAGACTCACATAGGTGTGTTTTTATAAAAATACCCTGTAGGACAATATCTTGCTATAAAAGCCTCCGAACACATTAGAACAATAGTCTGCTTGCCTTACAGAAATGAGAGTACTGCTTTCCATTTAGTAATAAGTTGTTAGTAATAAGTTGTACTCTCCCGTCAATTAACAGTTTGTTCTTTCTATTTTCTAATTCACGAGATCTCCGATCACATAGGTTGAGTTACCACTATGGTTAACTCGTATGGGTCTCAATCCCATCTCCTTCGATGCATTATCAATCACAGTGCGCGATAATTCCTTAGTAAAGAAATCTATCAGATTCTTAACTGTATGGATATATTTCATAGCTATTTAAAGTGTTACAATAAAGTTCAAGTTATTTTAGGATAAATATTTAAAAACAGAGTTCAAACAGAGCGAAAGCGATATACAACGGCGAAACAGTCTATGGTTTCTTAAAATTGAGACATGTCTTGCCCTAATACATGCTTCAGTCCTCACAGCCAGAGGTAGGTGAAGAGGGAACCCAGTCAATAGAGGGTAAGTAGGGGGTTCACCTTCCCATACCACCTAACCGCAGCAGTCACATCAACCTGCAAAAAAGTCTACACACAAAAAGAGAAAAACAACAAACCGTGACTACTAATTACTCAGCAAGACTTACCCGTCAAAATAACTAACTACAGCCAACTTCTCAATATGAGGAGGTTAACTTATTGGTGGGTTCTTTGACCAAAAACATAGCGCTAGTAGTGGATCTTTACTTTCATATTTTAACAGTAAATTAAGTTCAAAAAATGTAAATTTAGTTTGCACTATAAACTATATCAAACATGGTTGCCAAGCAAAGTATAATAAATATCTCAACAAACCATATTCACTTTATCATTCAAATTCTTACTACGATGTGATGCAATGAACAAGTGGTATTCATTTCTGTTTCTGTGAGGGGCAGCGATTATAATCGATTTACATCTAGCTAAGAAAACCCGAATTACACGACATGTATGCGTTTTTCGGAAGCCACACGTGGTAACCTTTCACAACAATGCCATAGGGCGAGTCCGACGCGCACCTCTCCTAAGAACAGGGTCTTCCATGCGATCACCACTCTGGGTGCATCCATAGTTAGACACAAGTCTTTCTCAACTCTTCGCCAAAAGAGAGGTAAAGTTACGTCCAACCACTACGATATTGAGCTACATTGGTTTTCTGTGTTTCATATATCTAGTATGTAATCGGTACTGTTCAAACTTGCTCAGCGAGGCCACAATCGATCGGTCCTTAACCGACACAGACAAGGCTATCGTACACATGACTCCTCTCTTATTGCCAACCTACACTCTGTCCGGTCTCACATTCATCATTTAAGTGATAAGCTAAACTAGCCTTATCCTTTTATGCCACCTTCTAATGTTCATAGTAACCATCTAAATCTCGCGAGTGAAGTTTCTCATTCACTCGATTTTTACTGTTAAATAAGACTCATAACCTAGCTCTACATCGAGATACTTAACCCAGGGAAAGGATTTCTAATATGCAATCTAAGTTTCTAGACAACTCCTAAAAACCTAATACACAGTACAATTAACTATACATAGTGATAAAATATAAAACAATTAAAATAGGGTTAATGCACCGAGGCTTGCCTTAGATTTGCTGAAAGTTAGCACAAGCAAAAGCGCGACCAACAGTAGCGGGGTCTTTGGCAACAGCTTCCACAGGCTCACCTTCAACGTTATTTCCTATATGCATGAAATGACGCACAAAATTTAAACAAAGGACTTGTATTTTACAATATGCGATGACATGCTCAGGTCATGAGATGGTAAAGATGTGTGCATGACCATGCATGATAAAAGATTTTATTAGGTTAAGGTGCTGCTGATATTTATATGAAAAAAGGTTATGAGATGATTCCCTATAATACCTTTATTGTTTAAAATGAGAAAATTATTTTTACCTTTCTTTAATATGGTTCTTGAAGACATAAATCAAATTTTGGTGGATCATAAAATCAAGCAGGCTACAAGTAAATTTCTGACCAAATTTTAGAATTTATTGACAACTAGTTGATTTATAGTGAATTAAATAGCATATATAAATAATAAATTATTTAAAATTAATCTACAAGCCTATAAATTCTAAATAATTCCAGGATAACACTAATTAATCAGCGGGATGTGAATATATACTTTTTATATTTTATGAATGCATGAAAGTGGAGATATGTACTAATGCATATTGCACATTGTTTATTTAATATAAATAATGCAAAGGCAGAAATACAACTTTTATAGTTCTAAAATATTCTACAAGATGAGAGGATTCCAATGGTATATTATTTGTATTTTTCTGATTTGGTATGCATTTTCTGTTATTTTTATAACCTTCCTCGGATTTTTAGGCATTAAACAAAAAGGATTTCGGAATTAAAGAAATCCCAGCCCTTCAAGGGCCAAGCGGCAGCCCCTGGGCCACGCCACACAGAGACTCACGGGGCCCGGCCGCACGGGATCCCAGTGCACCCGCACGAGATCCTGCCCCAGGCACGCGCCGGCCATGGAGGCCTGCTCGTCGGAGCGGCGGCACGCTCGCCGGCGCGGCTTTCCAGGCGGCCCATCGCGGGGTGCTGGGCACCAACATGGGCGCCGCGGCGAGGGGAGATCGGAGGAGAGGTCGCCGGCGTGAGAAACCCACTGGAAGACGGCTGCCGGCGGCGAGCTGCGCGGATCGACGTTTGGCGACGGTCTGTGGAGTGAGGGCTCGACGAGGAGCACTGACGCTGGCCTCTAGAACTTCAAGGCCATGGAGAGATGGCCGGCGTGCTGCCGGTTGTCGTCGAGAGGCACCGCAGCGGGGGCGGCACCGGCGAGGTGGGCGCGGCTCCAATGGCGGCCCAGCGGCGGTGCCCAGGCTCTACAAATCGAGCTCGATTTCAACCCAAAAACTTAGGTGGCGCGCCATGTGATGGAGGAGCAAGGGGCAGCGTCAGATTGGAGAAAAACTCACCGGAGCTGCTGGATTTGGGGAAGAACGGGTCGACGGGTCCGAAACTTCGAAAATGGGGAAAACTTCGATTTCGGCGAAATCAGTCGGAGAGGGGGCGAGCTGAGGTGCCGGGGCGCAGAGGGAGGAGTGGCACAGCTCCTCGTCCAGGTTGGAGCCGGAGGTGTCCTCGGTTGGGGGCGCTCCATGGTGGAGGTGGTGGTCGCAGCTGCCTGGGAGAGAATGAGCTAGAGAGAAATGAGAACGATCCTGGGAGAAGAAATAGACGCAGCTTTTGGTGAAAGGAAGGGGTAGGGAAGAGGATGACAGACGGGCTCCACATGTCAATAGGAATTCCGTCGAGCTTAATACTTAAGCATTTTTGGAAACAGAAACGACACGAGGTTTTTCAAAGGAATACGAAAGATATGGAATTTCAAAAAATTGTTAATTGATAAGGAGGTTTAAAAAAAATCTGCTGCAAGCAGATGTCTAGCTTAATGTTTAGACATTTTGAGAATAGAAATGAAATGAGCAAATGGCCTCGAAAGGTGTTGAAATTTGATAGAACATTTCTTTAACATGTGGTCCACAAAATAAATAACATGCAAAGGTTCTTGCCAAGGAGGATGAAAGATATTGAATTTTGAAACCGGTTAACTAATAAGAGTATTTGAAAAATCTGCTGAAAACATAACAGTTGACCAACTTCTGGAGTCTTAAAGAAATATCTTCTGAGCTCTGACGTAAACGAAACTTTGTAATGTAATAGAATAGATCAATAGAACATTTACTTTGGAGACAAGTTGAAATTCTATTTGAATACTATTCTGCAACAGTCACAAAACAGATGACCGTTAAAAATTAGAAATCCAATTAGGCTCTTAGGGTGTGTTTAATTAAGCTGTGAGCTGTGTAAAAGCAGCTGTGAGCTGTAAAAAAGCTACTGTAGAAAATGAGCTATGAGAAAGCTGCTTAAAACGACTGAGAGGTTGTGAAACTGTAAGAATTATAATTGTGTAGTATATATAATTATAAGTATATTACATAATTGTAATTATATTATAATTATTTAAATATAATATAGTTATAATTATATTACATAATTGTAACTATAGTAATATATAATTATGTATAATTATAATAATAATTATAATATATATAAATCAGCAGCCACAGCCGGTAAAAGCAAATCCAGACCTATTTTTGCTTTTGAACTTAAAAAAATCTACTTTTTTAAAAAACTTTTGTCATAGCTAACTTTTTAATTAAGCTTTTGACTTTTACAAAAGTCAAAAAGCTAAAAATCACCCAACTAAGCTTTATCTTCCAGATCTCCCGTGTCCACTGTCCAGGCAGGGCTAAGGCAGGCCACGACGCCTGGCCCATAGAATCTTCTGCCGGCTTTTGCGGCCCAGCGAAGCAAAAAATCTCGCGGTGCTGGGTGAAACGCGGGGGGCGAACGCGCCACCTGAACTGCGGCACCCGCCTAGTGGAGTGGTGGGAAACCTCCTTTTTCTTTTTCCACCAACAGCTGCACACCAAGCAAGCATGGAACTGAGAAAGAGACGCCTGCGCCGCACCGCAGACGGTACGATGCGGATACACATAACGCTTTTCGGTTTAATTAATACTAGCTCCGTCTTTAAATATAAGTATTTTTAGATTTAAGATAAAGTCAAATTTTTTTAACTTTGACTATTAATAATATTTTATTATATATAGATTATATTACTAGATTTTTCTTAAAACATACTTTTATAATATGTAATTTTTTATATTAAAAATTATTTAAATTTATAGATATTATTAATTAAAGTTGATAGAGTTTGACTTTGATCAAACTTAAAAATACTTATATTTAAGGACGAATGGTTTGTTTTAATTTTTTAAGTTGAAAAGCTAAAAATTGAGAAGTTAAAAAAAATAAATTTTTGAAAAGCTTGTTTTGGAATGCTAAAAAATTAGCTTTTGTAGAAATTAATTAAAAGCTAAAAAACTCAATGAGGTTTGTTTTTTCAGCTTTTATTGTGCAAAAAAGTTAAATGTATATTGCAAAATTTAACATTTAAATTTTATTAGTCAACTTTTTAATTAACTACCAGCTAGCTTTTTTAAAAACTTAAAAACTCCAACTTAAACGAAAAGTGCCTAAGGCAGTGTTTGGTAACTAGACTTTATCACGCCAAACATTTAATATATCATAATTTTTTATCAGTGTTTGGTTACCTATCATAATTATCATGTTCTATTGATACCTTTTATGATATAGAGTTAGAAACTTTGCCAAACCTCACAAAAAAAATATGGTGAGCAAATTGCGCGTTACAATTTGTTAGCATATGTGCGTGATAAGGTTTGACTGCGAACCAAGTAAGATCTTAATACTCCCCTTGTCTGAAAAGAAGATCGTTTTGGAAGGTGGATAAATAGATTAAGAAGAGATTAAAAAAATTATACAGCATACATAAAAAGAAGAGATGGAGATATATTTACATATTTTGGACAAATTTAAGGCTCATTTGGGACTAAGGAATCGCGTAGGAAATTGTAGAGGAGCGAGTTCCTCTGGAACAGAAGTCGCCAACGCGTTTGGAACAAAGAAAAAAACGCTAATCCTCCGGAAAGGAAATGTAGTAATAGCATTTCACGGGAAATAAAACATCCAGTCTGATAAAAAAAATCTTCGCTCGCTCATTGTTCTCTTCTGTAAATTTAGGAACTAACAAAATAATTTTAGAATTTTTTTGGAATAATTTTGAGGATACCTATAAAAAAGGCCAACGACACGAATCTAACGAAATAATTTGAAAAATTTTAAGAACAAAGCACCTTTATAAAAATTTAATTAATAACACAACTTTAAAAATTTTTGAGAACTAACGAAATAACTTTAGAAAACTTTAAAAATAACTTAAAAGGCACTTACACGAAGATGTCAATAAGATGAACATTACGGAATAACTTTTAAAAACTTTAAAACATGAGAAACTTTTTTGAATTTCTGAAGATTGATAGTTCAAAAGAATTCCAAAAACAAATATTCTTTTCTTACACCTGAACCAGCTCAGAACTAGAGAGGGGTTGAGCAACTAATTTAATTTATGTGCTACAAATACTGATAATATAGTTTTATTCCTGTGTTTCTTTTTCTGCATTCCAAACACCTTACTTTTTTTATTTCTTTATTTTGTATTACTAAAGTTTTCTCATCTTTTTCATTTATAAGTTTTTTTTGTTTTTATATTTTTTTATTTCTGTATTTTTCATTCCTTTATTTCAAATGGGTTTAAATTCTAGAGTAATTTTGAACAGAGGGAGCAGAAGATCGCAGACGGCAATAGCGAAGAAACTCTGAATCTGTGATGTGCTTAAAAAAACGTCTGAGCTATGATTATGTGTCCAAATCTCCATAGGAGATCGTACACGGCGGTAGCGAAGAAGCCAGAATCCACGCGCCATTTGCCACTCCGCTTTCTTTTTCTTGCTCTGTCCCGCCCCGTCTTCTACTCCTGCACCGCCTACCGGCCCTTCTAGATCGGCCAGAAGGAACCCACACGGCGAAACCAAAGCAGACGTGAATAAGACGTGCCAATCGACAGACCTATCTGCCGCGCCTCTCCCCTGCCCCGACTTGCTCCCCTCCCGCCGCAGCGCTGCTCGTCGTTCCCTCCCCTTCCAACCCCGATGGCCGCCGCCGCCGCTACAGCGCCGACCAAGATGCGGGCCGCGCAGTACGACGCCTACGGCGGAGGCGCCGCCGGGCTCAAGGTAACTAGCAATAACTAACCGAGCGCCCGCCGGAGTAGTTTGCATACCCCGCTCTCTAGTATTCTTTTTTCTGCTTCTACGGACGCGTCGTAGAATTAGACGCACGCTCGGTGGTATGATTAGTTTACTGGTACCAATGGATTTGGTGGGGACTGCGAACTGGTTGACTACTAGTCGTAATCGGTGGGTTCAGATTCATCAGAAGTTCAGAACAAGATTCATATAGTAGAGTATTCTGTCGCGTGAATAGTCAACTACTTGCGGAATAATTCCTCGTATTGGGTTTGTTTTGTTTTTCCGACTATAGAATGACTTGTAGTCAACCATTAGGTCGTCAGCAGAGCTTGCCTTGTTTATTTCATGGGTAGTGACCGCTCGATGGAGTCTTGACTTCTTGTGTCTGATGCAGCACGTGGAGGTCCCGGTTCCTTCGGCCAAGAAGAATGAACTTCTTTTGAAGCTGGAAGCAGCGGCAATCAATCCGGTTGACTGGAAGATACAGAAAGGCCTGTTGAGGCCTTTGTTGCCTCGTAAATTCCCTTTTGTCCCAGGTAGGTAAACATCCTCGTTCCTCGCTGAGGCTCCAAGCTTAATCCATCTGCTCTCAGAAAAAACTTGTCCTAATGACAAAAATTAAGAACAGGGGGAGTGCTTTGTGATTCATACATGTAATCTGATACTGCATCTCTGATATCATAATCTACCTGCACAGGATTGTATGTTCCAGAAACAAAAAGGCTAGCAATCTTTCACAATTTGTGTACTTATTTCTGAGCTGAACCAGTTCATGGCATTTGTTATCGAAACTAAGCGTGTCCTTAATAATGTGCGCTGACCTGTTCTCGCTAGTCAACAACCATATACCTGTGATCTAACTTTCTAGTCCATCCTATGATCAATTCCCTGGGCCGATCGCGCTATTTCTTATGGGGAAGGACTCTGCTATAACAATTAGTTTAATGTAGTCACACTGTAATGTGATTTACACCCTTGTACTAGTCAAAATTTCCAGCAATCAGTTCTGCTAATTCTTTCTCCATCTTTTCCAGTGACTGATGTGGCAGGAGTTGTGGTTAGCGTTGGTCCTGGTGTGAATGGGTTCCAGGCGGGAGATCAAGTTGTTGCCATGTTGAACTCACTTGTAAGCACAACTCGGGGCATTGTTCAGTCACTTAAATTTCAGGGAACCAATTTAAAACAAAGGTTTATCGAATGTCAAAAGCTAATGATATTCAAATGCTTTAAAACTCTATTTTGGATTACTAAAATTATTAGTGTACTTTTGAACCTAATATTCCATATATCATCTTCTCTTCCAATGTCTTAATTGGCATTAACAACTTTCTTTTGACATAACAGTCTGGAGGTGGACTCGCAGAGTACGCTGTGGCATCTGAAAGCCTAACGGTCAAGAGGCCTCCAGAGGTCTCTGCTGCTGAAGGTGCTGGTTTGCCTATTGCAGCTGTTACTGCTCTTCAGGCGCTTAGGGTCATCGGTGCCAAGTTTGATGGTACCGGCATGCCCTTGAATGTGCTCATCACCGCAGCATCGGGTGGTGTTGGCCTCTATGCCGTGCAGCTAGCAAGGCTGGCAGGACTCCACATCACTGCCACCTGTGGGGCACGCAACATGGAGTTGGTAAGGAGCCTTGGTGCAGACGAGGTGCTAGACTACAGGACCCCTGAGGGAGTCAGCCTGAAGAGCCCCTCAGGGAAGAAGTACGATGGTGTTGTCCACTGCACAGTTGGGATCAGTTGGTCAACATTCGAGCCGGTTCTGAGTGAATCTGGGAAGGTGATAGACCTCACCCCAAACTTTTCTGCCTTCCTCACATCGACACTGCACAAGGTGACCTTCGCCAGGAAGAGGTTGGTGCCACTGCTCGTGTCGCCCAACAAGGAGGACCTTGAGTTCTTGGTCGGGCTGCTGAAGGACGGCAAGATGAAGACGGTGATCGATTCCAGGTTCCCCTTGAGCGATGTGACCAAAGCTTGGGCGAAGAGCATCGAGGGACATGCCACCGGCAAGATAATCGTCGAGATGGAAAGCTAAAGCGTGGGGCAGCCATTACAATTTATCAACAGAGTCTTGCAGCGTGAAGTTAATTCAGTCGGAGCTGTCCGTATACATTACAGGGTTCACAGATCCTACAGTGTGATTTCAGCATACAGAATAATTGTGTTAGCCTGGTTATTGGGTGGTGTTCTCCTTTACATCTTCAGCAAAGATTATATTCAGCGTCTAGAACAGTTAAGATATTTTTGTATATGCATTGCTAGTCAGTGATTGAAGAACAGTATTGGTCTGTAGAATGTCTATTCTACCTTTACTTGCTAAGGCCGAGCCGTGACATGCAAGGTCGATGCTGTGCTTAAGACAAAGGGCTAGTTAGGTGATAAGGGCCTGGCAGGAGGTCACCTGTTACCGGTATAACAAATTTGTATATATGCGTATTTTAATTCAGGTTGCATGAATTATCCTAATCCTTCATTTTCCTAACGAAACTACTTCAACTGAATTCTTAGATAATCCATGCGGCACATTACGTTTCAAGAGTTTAAATTTGCTGGACTAAGCCTTATTACTGCATCAGATTTTAAAATATTGATACTATTGATTTATAATATTAAGTTTGATCATTCCTTTTATTTAATTTTTTATAATTTATTTTATTATTAATAATAAAATTTTGTTATTCCTAACACTAATGGGCTTGTTAAACCCGACACACAAGTGGGTTGTGGTCCATAAAGACCCACAAAACGCCCACAAACTCCTCTCCATTCGGTGCGTGGGAGCTCGCTGCCTTGGATTTGCTTCCAAGCGGCTTCGGTAGGTAGACAGCAACGACGCTATGCAGCATGGATATGCAGGATGACGGTGCGACAAGGCTGGCAAAAGTGCCGAGGCGGCGCTACGTGGTTGAGCGGGGAGATGCGTAGGATAAGTCAAGGTAGTTCTCATGACGGCGAGCACGACGGCGTGGTAGCCCCTCATGCTCGTGGCGATGTTCTCGAAGAATGAAGACGGTGGGAACGGGTGCCGAACTATTCTGGCCAACGCGTCCAACACGCGACGCAGCGATGGATAATGATGCATGATTTCACAAAGACACAATTATGCCCGTAGACTCCAGCTCTCTCTTTTACTAGCACGCACGCATAAACCCGCCGATCCCACCGAGCATTGTGGCTCCGAGAACATGTGGCTGGTGGGCACCCGCGACGCCCGCAAATGTGCTTAGCGGCGAGCTTTGCGGCTCGTGGGCTGCTCGCTACCCGCCCCGCCTGCAAGTTGACCGAAAAGGCCACTCGTTTGCACATCTTTCTACCATTGCAATATGATACAGTAGTAAACTATATAGTTTCATTTCAGCAAAGAGCACCTAAATAGAGCAGAGATTCCTCAAAGACAGCATGCGTTAATATTGGCATTGGCAGAACAAGAAAATTCTCATGCTAATCTTAGCGCCTATAAACTATCACTTCTTCCACAGGTCAATGAAAACTATAAATAATTTGCAGCTCAAATTAACCCCTGTAATTTGGGAATAAGTAAAAGGAGAAACACAAGCCATCTTGATGTGAACGCACTAGAACTACACGTCTACATCTCAATAGATGTATATTCTGCAATTAGCAACCAATACCTCCATGGCTTTCCCTTGCCACAAAACAAGGTAAGCATCAATTTATGACCTGATTTTGCTGATAACCTCACATGAACTGAAACCCACCACACTACTCATGAACCACGAGAGTGGCCCTGAGTATCGAACCTCTGTAGATGCATAGCTGCAAAAGAACTCACTTTGCAGCCGAACTAGTGGCGGATGGCACTTTTGTGCCACGGCCTGTACCAGAGTGATCAACCCGCTGGTAACCAACAGCACCACCACCACGTGATGCGCCACCTCTGCCCCCATAATCAGATCGATAGTTGAAATCACCCCTTCCGTAGCTCCTCCCTCCACTATAATTACCACGACCTCTCACACCATCACCTCGGAAGTTACCACCTCTACCCGTTCCAAATCTTCCTCCTCTGCTACCGCCTGAAACTCAGAAAATAATGTGTCAACAGGACAGACAAAAGGCAGCCTGGGGCATTTAGTTCCTGCACACGCAGGGTCCAAGGAAGGGTCAACAGGAAAAACAAGAAAAACAAAAGAACATGCACATCCATTCTACCATGCACAATGTTGATACAGCAAAATGTAGCTCATGCAAGGTTTTAGAGATTATCTTTTATTTTCCATTATGTCAGTTATTAACACATTTTTCCTACAGATATGAAGCATGAAGTTTAAAGGCTGTCAGATGGTTTTCGAATCCCATATGCTGGTATGAAGAATGAAGAATACCTCTTCGAACATAACTATTTGCATAAAATCTGTATGTAGGAACAAATTTATTTCTTTATCAAAATTAACAGACATTTATTCTATAGCAATAGCATTTTTTAGGGAAGAAAAATGGCAATGATTGAAGTTGTATTAACTTACCACGTGAACCATTAGTTCTTTTCTCTTCGACATAACATTGGTTATCACCTATCACAACAGGAGAAGCCTGCAATCAAGAGTAATTATGAGACAAAGACATAATAAAACTGTTAATATTATAAATAAATCATCAGCAGTGTTCAAAAAAGCAACCGCTTAACGCACCACCTAGGCACTAGGAAGAGTTCCCACTGCTTCACTTTCAACTAATCTGCTAATTAAGTGTTTTTCCCTATTTTTTTAATAGTTATGTGGTCATATGCAATGTTTTCCTTATTTTCTCTATCTTTTATATTTATTAGCCAAAAGTACAAACACCTAGGACCGCATAGGCATCGCTTATGAACGCGTAGGTGCTAAGCAATGCCCAACTGCTAGCTTAGTTTCTGCTTTTTGAAACACTGATCATTAACACATGCTATTGACGCTGATCCACAAGTGAAAAGAAGCATGGTAATCTATACCTGTGAGCAGACAAAATCATCAAAATAATCAAACAAATGAAATTTGATGGGCATTGAATAAAGGTAAGGGGTCCCTAATGGTGATGTAAGTATCATGTTCCAAAAAATGCAAACATGGTATGTGGCTAAGGCTAGTGTGTGGGTGAGGTTCAGCCCCTTGTAGGTTGGTGGCTTTGTATCATGGTGGAGAGGAAAGATGATATTTTAGCAGCCAAGATAAGAGTTAAGAAAGATGAAGAACAGATACACATATGATATAAATATGAAAGAAAAATGATAGGAGATAAGATGACACTAAAGCAATGGCTATTGGTGATGCAGCAAATATCATGTTGCTGCTATGCTGCAAAAATTACTGAAATACTAGCTTACTATTTCTGTCAAACAAACATAATGGGACAATACTAATTAACAGCAGAGAGCCCATTCAGACAGTGTGTGCATGTCTACTAGAGGCTGAAAGTTAGGACCCATTTGGCAGCCCTGTTATATCCAGCCTGGCTCATATAAGTAAGCCAGGCTGTGCTTATGCGCCAGTTGTGTATTTGGTTGGTTGCATGTGATCAGTCAGGTTGAGAGATGGTAGGTTACAAGAATCAACAAAAGCCAAGACAACTAAATTGACAAATCGCACTGATAACATCATTTATTCAAACCACACAGCAGATGACTTCACTCAGGCTACAGAGCGATAAGCGGTGACCCAAGAAAATAAACAAGTTAATTAAGAACTATTTTGGAAGGCAGCAAATGTGATTCAAAGTAAGCAAACCGTCTAATTTTAACATTTGCAGGAATAACATACCACAGAAGTTTATAGGCTAAGTATAGTTTAGAAGGAAGAATACTAATGACTGTCAAACATACCATAAATGAGCATAATTAAAGGTTTCATGTCTGCAAGCAGGCGATGATTGTTTCCTTGACTGGTGGCGCAAAACAAGCAAAGTTACAAGTGGCTTACTACAGTAGGGTTTCAGTTCCATCATTGTGTTGGGAGCGTGGACATTATGGAACCATCAAAACCAGTGTGTTTTTTATGGACTTAAATCCTAGCATGTCTAAAATTTTGGTCATCATTGGTACAGAAGAGATAGCCAGTGCTCGTCGGATGTCTCTACTCAAAGACCTGCTCCCCAAAGATTAACTACCAGAAGTTTATGGTTTGGGTCACCTTTTTAGAAGGCACGAATGTAATGTAACCTAGCTGGGGATGTTTTGGTGTGCGCCGTAAGGGTTCCTAAACCTTTTTTTTCTTCTTAATATAATGACACGCAGCTCCCATGCGAGTTTGAGAAAAAAAAAGTAATTAAAGGTTTAGTAGCTCGAACAATATTGCGATGTTTTTCACTCATTTTCTGATGCCTATGCAAGATAAAGGATAGAAAAATAATAAACACATACATATACTGACATATAATATATGGCTTCACAGACGTCTATCCACTAAAGTGGGCTATCCTAGTTTCTCAAAGAAACACGCTCTTACAGCAAAGAATCCAAACACACTGATTACACAACCAAGTGCAACAATTGCAAAACAAACTGACATGCGAGTACAACATATCATGCCGCAATTTTAGTAAAAAATATATCAATACCTCTATTGCACTTTGGACCGCGCTGGCATCCACAAACTCAACAAAACCAAAACAAAATCCTTGGAGCTGTAATTTCAAATAGAGATGTTAACATTCATTTGATAGTTATGCCACTGAAGACATTGTAGTAAATTGAGGAATAAAACAGATACCTTATTGCTCCTAACTTGGATGCCGTCAGCTTTAATGGTGCCAAATGCCTTGAATTCATTTTCCAACTGTTGAGGTGTGGCATTCATAGGCAGATTCCGCACGTATATCGCATGTGCGTCAACTTCAAAGATGATTTACAAATTGTTCAGAATTAATATAGGAATTGGTTGATATCAGTAAGCTTTAGCTTTGAGTTTGCATTTAAATAATACCTACTGGGTCTTGGTAACTGCCACTCTGAGCATTCGAACTGAAAGCTGGGATATCAGCGATAGGAGCAGGGGTAGGAGGGGCTTGTTTTTCTTGTTTTGGTGGTGCAGGCCTGGAGGGAGCTGTGGAAGCTGGCAGTCGATAGTCTTTCATAACTCTGACCTAGAGCGTAACAAAAAGAAAAATGTCATCATGGTGCACCTTAATATATGGAAACACTAAATGCATAAAATGCACACCACTGCCAGTGCCAGTAGGCCAGTCAACTCAGAATACCACAAATCCAAGATGGCTATCAACACGTTTACTTCATCTTTAAAAAAAAATACTACTTTAACCCAAGCATAATAGCATCACCATATATAATCATAAACCATTATTAAAACATGGACTAACATAAAAATATCAAAACTCCCATTCATATTCTTATGTGGTGTCATAACATCATCTAAGGGATTGATTAAGTAGCATTGAAGTTTATTAAACATCAGAAGCTTCATGTGAACATTTCAACTAGACTTCCAGAAAGCATTCCAAATAAAAAAAAAAAAAACGTCTCCACTGCAGAACACATTTATTCGAGAAGAAACCATAGAAAATAGAAAAATTAAAATATATTGATTCACATGGTCAAAATTTGCAAACATATCAGCAGCTTGAATTGTATAACATAATGGTTACAAGAGAATAGTTACAATTGAAGCGTATGACTTCTTTGGGGCCTCCTCAACTGGTACAGGAGGAGCTGAACCTTGAGCAGCCACAGCTGCACTGCTTGGCACTTCATCTATGACCTCGGGAGCCGGTGTTTCCTCTACAACAGGTTCATGCTCGTTTGTACCTTCCTCCTCCTGAGGTTGAGTCGCAGACTCAGCCACATGAGGATCAGGCTTAGGCGAAACATCTAGAAACAACCAAAGACAAAGCAGTTTATGTTCCTGCTTCAAATCACATTGAAGGAACAAAAAGAAGTTAGCGAGATATTTCACTGAAACAAACCCTGCTCGCGAGACAGGGTCTCCGCAGGTCCTACGGCGGTACCATTGGGCAGGACAGGGGCAGCCTCCACAGCCACCTCCGGCGCGGGCGGCTGCACAGCAGCATCCCCGTCCCCTTCCCCCTCCTCCCCAGCGTAGCGCAGGATGTCGTTGAGCACGAAGTAGCCCTTCTCCTGCGGCGCGAGGAAGAAGGACTGCACGAACTCGCGGCGGACGCCGGTCCTCCGAGTGAGGTGTCCCGTGACGAGCACAGTGACGCCGCCGCCGAGCGACTCCTGCGCGTCCACCGCCCTGATCTCCGCGCGCAAGACGTCCATGGACATGATCTTGTCGTTAATCGCCTGCGTTTCGCTTCACATGTCAGGTCCCCTCGCTCCAGTACCTTTTTTTTTCAAATCGAGCCCGCGGAGACCCAGATCTGAACCGCCGCCGCCGGTGGCGAGGACGGGGGAGGAAGAAAGAGGAAGAACGGCGCGAGCGAGAAACGCTTTACCTCCATGGTGGTGACGACGTCCATCTCGTCGCCGGGCTCGGCGGGGCGGCCGAGGCGGCTGACATCCTGGTAGAAGCGGTAGACCAGCTGCGGCGACTGGTGCAGGATGTTGTAGTACTGGTGCACGAACGCGTTGCCCACCTGCGCGCACGAACGGATCGAATCGGGTCAGCGCGCGCGGATCGAGCTGCCGGATCGGGGAGAGAGAGAGGTGTTACCACTTGCGCCGGTGGGGGCGGCGCTCCGGAGGCTGCAGCGGCGGGCGGCGACGCCATGGGGGAGGGAGGGTTAGGGTTTTGGGGGAGAGGGCGAAGAGGGTTTGTCGCTGGCTCCGCACGCGATGTCCCGCAAGGGTGGCTGGCTGGCTGACGAGTGAGATCAGGTGGGGAAGGAAAGAGGAGAGACGCCCGCCGGCCTGCGGAGGCGCGGGGTGCTGTTATACGGATCGGGAGGGGGATTCATCGGTACGTTTGGTTCCTTGTCTATGTATTTCTTTCCAAATTTTGGTGTACCAATTGGATTTGATAGTATTTGAATTGTTATTAAATTTTGGTTGTTCAACGTTGAATTTGGTGTGCCAACGCACAGTGAACGGGGCAGCACCGGCAACCTGCGGACGATCAAATTGCTCGCCAAAAAATTTGGCAACGCAGAACAAGCGACTAAGTGTCCACTTCCTATTAGCTGCACGTAAAACGAAATTTGAGAGGTACAAAGCTTTTAGTCATTATATCTCCTAAATTGCATATCTGATTTTTAATCCAATTGCACCATTAAATTTCTTGTAATCAAATCTATAAAACAAGACCCACTTGACTGTACTAAAAGTTTTAAAATATTTTTATGACATGTAGGTCTTATATATCATACTAATAGATTTAACAAAAATAGGTAAGGTAGCAATTCAAACACTATTTTGTTACCAACGATTTGAAAATATATACATTTTAGTAAAGTTATCATCCAAACATAATTTTTTTTACCAACGATTTAGTAATGCCAGTGATTTGATAATACTATATTTTGATAATTATACAAAAGTTACAAACCAAACAACACTATATTCTCTGTTTTGTTTTCTATGACAAACTTTGTCGATTCTTTCTTACTTAAATTGATGTAATGAGTGACTCATGGATCATGTAGTTATTACTCAACATTGATTATATAATAAGTAGTTAAGATTAAATATCACAAAGTTTGCTATTAAGAAAAGGCAAAGGATATAAATCCTGCTCGGAAGGGGCCTTGGTGGGCTGGCCGGACGGGACCTTGCTCTTTTCTGGTGCTCCGCCGATTTGATGGTTGTAGGGCTGAAGATTTCACGCCTGCAGACTCAAATGAGAACAGTTGACAAAATATCTTAACCATATCATTTTCATATTTATAATATCGAATGATTTTATGTGATCTCACCGTTGCATGTCATTGTAGTTGGTTTATCCGGTATATATGCATGCATAAAAATATACCTTAACAAACAAGCATACACATATGTTGTATTGATTATCACCATTGTAGTTACGGAACCAATCAGTCTAACTTATGCAAAAAAAAAATAAAATAATTCGAAAATTTTATAACTAAAAATAGTAACTCAAAAATTTTGTGACTAAAAATAGAAACTTTTAAAATGAACATCAACCGTGGTTTTTAATTTCTTTTTCTATCCTTTCCTATTTACTTTTAAAAAAATAAGAGAGAATATATGAAACGTAGTAGATCGCGATAGGATTTCCCTGTACCATTTTGGTTGATGGAGCATGACTCGGAAGATTGGATGTTTGTTTCTTCCCCCGATCTGATCGCTTGGGTGTTGGAAAATTGGAATAACCAAAATCCTATTGAAGACGAGCACAACCAAGGCACCCGAATTCAACTCTATATCAAACAGCAATTCTGCACTATAAAATTCTTGTATAATGTAAATTTACTCAATTTGATAGCATGAAATTCTAAAAATAATCTAGCATCACGTTTTTATAGAAAATTCGTATGGATTATTAACATGCCACAAATACGGTCAGCTAAAGAGTAGAGTAACACCTTAAAGAAAAGAAGGGTAAGATGGTCACTCAACAAAGGCATTTAGGCCAAAAAATAAGAGAAGAAAAAAAAACTAAAATGGTCATTGAACAGAGCCAATTAGGCATAAAATAAAATTTTAAAAAAAAGTCGGAATGCCATAAGTTGAGCACTCTCACACTCACCTCAAAGGTGTTTACCGGATTTGCCAAGCTTACTAATTGTATGAGCTGAATTATCCCTATGAACGAGGTAGATATATAATAACAAAAGCATTTGAATTGGAAAAGCTTAATTCAGAAAAATAGGATGAATAAACTTTGGACATGTTGAAGACTTGGGGCGAGTTCATATATATTCAAGGAGTTTCTTTGGTATACTTGTCATACGCAATATAATTATTTTGATTATTTTATCTTTAAATAGTATCATAAATTTTAGAGTTATCAAAATATAAATTCAAAAAATGTTTAAGTTCCCTTCATGAAGTTATTGATGGATCACATAAGTATTTTAAAAAATTGTTTAAATTTTAGGGTGATCATGCATCTCAGCAGAACCCTAGAAGGCCGGAGTGGTCACACCATGTGACATCTCAAATTTCAGGACATTTTAAAAATGCGAAATTCAAAATTTTTTTGACAATCACCCTAACACTTTTCCTTCTCCTTCTCATCTCCTCACTTCTTTCCTTTTTTAAAAGGCAAAATTCTCACTAAATTAAAATTTATCTAATTTCAGAATTTCAAAATATTAAAATTTGGAAGTGTGACAAGTGTTGACTATTTTTGTTTTTCTTTTCTTTCCGTTTGCTTTCTAGTATCTCTTTTAAATTTGAAATTTAATTCAACTCTTTTGAACTCAATCCTTTTGAGTTTAATTCAAATCAAATTTCCAAATTTTGCATTGGGCCGCCTCCTTCCTTCCCTGGCCTAGCCGCCTCCTTTCCTTCTTTTTTTTTCACGGTCCAACTTGGCCCAGCCCTGCACATCCATCCCCCTCCTCTCTCTCCAGCTGACGAAGCACGGCGACGGCGTCGCCACGTGCCCTGCCGCGCGTCTCACGCGCGTTCCCCATCGGCTGCATGCTCGCAGCGAGCCTCGCCAGG
>BCLG01000832.1:61896-113405 GCA_001602295.1 Zoysia matrella
CGGCCACGTCCGTCGTCGCCTTCACTGCCCTCTGGCAGCGCTCGCCACGAGCTTGCTGGCGTGCCGCGCGCACGACACCACTGCCGCCTGTCCTCCCTTTGCCCCTTGCACCGCAGCCGGCCTCCACCACCGCAGAATCCTACCCCAATTTCAACATTTCCCACCGATTCGCCACTGCTTACCGGTGAGGGCCGCCGCAACAATTCGCCCCCTCCGGTGAACCTCTCTCCTTCCAGGAAACCATGAGCCACCCTCACGGCCTCCTTTACCTCTCAAGGTCGTCAATTTTGGTGAAGCGTCGCCCGAGACCGAGCCCCCACCGTGAGCCTCCATGGCGCACTGCCTCCCTTCGGCGTCGGCGTCCTACAGCGCTTCCACAGCATGTCTGAGCCCATAGAGAGGACCCGTGTGCCGCCCTCGTGTTCCTTCGACTGAGCCCCAAGGCCGCCCGACCTTCCTGCTACCCAGGCCACGCGCCATCATGGCGTGCCGCCCTCTGCTCGTCGACAGCGCGGCACCGTGCCTCCTCGGCTCTTCTGAGCCACGTGGGGAGCACCACCACATCGCCCACCTGCTCCTCCGCCCAAGGCTCGAAGCCCTCTTCACCGCGCCCGCGCCTTGGTGGTGTGCGCCATTGCCGCGCACCGCCTGTCCACCACTGCCGGCATGCTGCAGCGTCTCCCCGGCCCGATTAAGCTCACGGCGAGGGCCACCACTCTGCCCTCTTCCTCACGGCGCCCAATTTCGAGCCTCCTCGATGCCGCTGCTGCCTTGGCGCAGCGCATGGCCACCCTGCGCCCCCTCTGCCCGCCGCCGGGGCACTGTGGTCCGTCCCCGACGCGCCTAAGGCCATGGAGAGGTTCCCAGCGCCGCCCTGCCTCTCCTCTGCCTGAGGCACCAGCCTCTCCGGCCGGCCAGCCGCCTGACCACCGTAGTGGATCACGGCGAGGCCTCGGTGAGGAACAACCACATGATCCAGTGAAAGGCTATTTTGCAGAAAAGCCCTCCGAGTTCATCCACTTAAACACCTGAGCCCAATTTAATTCTAAAGAAGTCCTTGGACTTGGTATTCCTAACAGTTAAATCCTATTAGTTTTTACATCAAGACCCCCTGTTCATCTCTGGTATTATAGAAACACCCATTCAGACACACACACGCTTTGAGGGTCAGACACGATAGTCGGCACGTGTCCTTGACATGGTAGCTAGCTGATCCGTTCACATGTGTCTTGGAGCTCAGAAATAGTCACCTTCTTGTGACCCCGATTGAGCTTGGACACGGTCACAATCCCGTGACCCTGAGCCGAGTCACCACTGGACCCAGAGCGCGTGTCCACGAACTTGGACATGGTCACGCTTCCGTGACCTCGAGTCGGGTCACTATTGGACTCAGAGCACGTGTCCACAGGCACGGACACAGCACTGGCTATGTGTCGACGGACACAGACACGTGTCCACAAGTCCACGGACATGTCATGATTTCGCGTATCCACAGACACATCACGATTTCACGTGTCCACGGACACCTCACAGTTTTTCCCGTGTCCACGGACACGTCACAGTTTTTTTCATGTCTACGGACAGGTCACAGCCCACGTGTCCACGTTTCCACGGACACGTCACAATTTTTCCGTGTCCACGTGTTCATGTGTCCATGGACACGGTCACGACCCACGTGTCCACGTGTCCACGAACACGTCACAGAACTCTGTATCCATGGAGAAATCCCCGATTCTAGACACCCGTGTATCCAGAGGCCGTGGACATAAGCCGAACCACGTGTCCACATGATTTTTCCCAATTCTGAACACGCAGGTGTCCAGAGGCTGTGGACACAGGCCGAGCTATGTGTCCACGCAGCTTTTGCCAGTTTTCGGTCACAGACCAGCTGGCAACATCGCCACGAGGTTTATCCCCTGTTTCACGCCTGCACACACACACCCGACAGCTGTGGACATATGCCGGGTAGCGTGTCCACAGGAGGAATTTCTTGTTTTTCATCGTGAACACCTTGTTCACCTCACCACCGCCACACCCCAACTCCGTTTTTAGTGGTTTCAAAACCGTTGTCTCGAACTCCACCACATCGAATCATCCTAACCGCAGCCAACATCCGATCTTGCTGGTTGTTTTAATAGTAAGTTTTATTGGAGTTGGTTTTAATGCGTGCCTTTTATTGCGACCTATTCTTTAGCATAGCTCATATTAGATAGGTGTGCATTCCACGTTATCAGCATGATTTTATAGCATCATTACCATGCATAAGTGCGCATATGCATGTTAGTTTTAAGTACTATAGTTTCAAGTAGAAACATATATTTAAGTAAATATTAATTAGCCGCATATGCATTGCACTTCATGTTAGCATGCATTAATAGGGTATTATCAATTAATTAGAATAGTTTAGTTATGGAAGTAAAATAACTAATCTCTAATCACAATAGATTTTCATGTATATTATACTACAATAGTGCAAGTGCCACCAGTCAACCTCATTAGTTTAACTATAGGGATAAAATATGATAGTTAATTGCGAAACAATAGTAACCACTTGCATATGGAAGTTAGGCAACAAATAATAGCACTGTGTACCTACTAACCCAAGTTGCTGCCACCTATATATATGCATCTCGCCTGTATATACATGCACTAGTGCCACAGACAAACATAATCATAATCACGTACTTATCATGTACTTGTACCCATGTACATGTAGGTACACTTACACACGGGACATGCACGCCACATTGGTCGTGCAATGTCACATAGCATACTGGTATATAGCAACATTAGGAAATCCCTAACGATGATCCAATACTCATAGTGCACCCACATAATCATCTCAGTCATAAATAAAAGTGTTTAAAATAAATTAGAATGCAATAGCCGCCAGCTCATACAAGATATTTGTCATCTGCTTTCTTTTGGATTTTATTTGGTTCTTATTCAGAGTTCTTTGGATTTTATTGCTTCTTCTCGAGCCTTGTTTCTTTTTCGGTAGTTTTATTAGGTGTTTTCTTTCACGTAGATAACGCTGAGTGTAAGGAAGTGTAAGCTTCAAAAGGAGCCAGAAGGTCACCATGTGAAGAGAAGCACGAGAATTTGGACGCGAAGCCAGAGATAGAAGACTAGAATCTTGATGAAGAAGCCTCCGACCTCAAGCTCCGAAGATTAGGAGTTTGCAGGCAAGCTCTAACCCTTTAATCATATTAATCCTATATTTTGCTAATGCTCTTATAGTACCTATCTTTTCTGCTATGCATAATATTTTGATTTAAAACATTGTGTTAGTTATAATTCTACCTTGATTGATTGCTTTACTGATATTAATGTCAGTTAGTAGACGTTAATATTAAATACCTTGAATACCCGTTGACGACATCCTCCTTGTCAACTATAGGACACCGTCGTTAAAATACTTTAATGAACAGAAAGTTGCCTTGTTATTAGAATGCTTAGGACCCCAATTGCGGTGCCTCGCACCGCCACACCATGCACCATTTATTTATAAAATACGTTAAACTGTGTTTAGTGGTGTTTGTAAAATAAAATGGGGTGGAATTAGTGCAACTGGTGCTAGATGAAGAGGGTTGATTCTGGTCGTGGGGTGAGGCTCAATTGAGATGTCGGTGATAGGTGTATAGTCTTCTGTGTGGTCCATTTGTCATGAACGAGACCGCCACCCCTGCCATATAAGGACCGGTTCGTTAGTCTTCAACCTAATAATTTTCGTGCAACCACAGAACCTGATCTGGGCAGGACCTATCTCCGCTATATAGGTATTTCACATTGAGCTATTAGGAGATTGGTAGGACACAAGACAACAGAAAAAGGTCGTGAGATGACTTGCTGTCTGGCTTTTGACCATGTAATTGCTCGCGTCATAGGACCGTAAGCCTACAGATATAGCCTCTGGTTTGGTAATACCCGACGTCGTAGAGGACCAGAAAAAGATGTGACTGTGGTAAATCTTCACGATCCAGCTCTAAGAATGTACCGTCGCATCATCGGTGGTCTGGAAAACTCCGAGGGATAGCCCCTGTATTTATCATAGATGGAATCTGTGAAAACCTATATAGTTGTAGGGTAGACGTTATGCAACTCTGTTGATCAAGAATAGCATAACTTGTGGGTACAGTGTACAACCTCTGCAAAGTTAAAAATTTTTCCGGATAGGCCATTGTCACGGTATTAGCATGCTATTGTTCAGGCATCCTACGATTAGTTTTTCTATGATATCCTTGGCGTGTGAGTGGGTGTAGTTGCTCGTGTTTTGAAAAGTATCTGGATGGGATAGTGAAGACCCTTTTAGTTAAAATTTGGGAACTGACATGAATAGTTTATGCTCCCCAGGTTTAACTTACTAAAATATAGACAACAAATGTTTTCACTCTCCTTTAAAAATCTTCTGTAGTGAACCCTGCATAAAAATTGACTTATCGCAAAAATTGAATCCTGTAGCTTCATCTTTGCTACAACCAAATGTGCATCTAAACATACCCTTGTCTAGTGTTAGAGCTTGCTAAGTACCTTATGTACTCACCCGTTTATATTTGTAGTTTTAGACAGAGAGGACCGCGTAGGTGACGACGTGCTGAGTTTTCGTTCTGCTTCCTAAGTCTGCTTGTGGATTTAGGCCTTGGTGTTCCGTTGCTTGCTTCACTTTTGGTTGATTGACCGGTGTTAGATCATAGAGATATTTGCCGTGTTGCCGCTAAAAGTTCTGTCTCAGTTATCTATTTTCTTTTTGAAGTATGTTTTTGATATACATTATGTTGTGTTGTGCATATTAGCTACTGATCCAGAGACTGATACGTGTATCACAGTGCATTTCGAAAACAAGGTGCCACACACCACCTCAGGGCCGGCCCTAGCCCTACTCAAGAATCTCCATGGATAAATAGAATTCAACTTCATAACCAAAACTATGTAAAGGTGGAAAGGCTCCCTAGTGGACTCTCGCTGGCTCTCCCAAAGGCTTGAGGCTGAAGTTGTACCAAGAAACGATTTCAGGCTAGATACCCTTGAAAGGCAGAACAAGTTTTGATAATGTCAAAGCCCTACAGAACAAGACTAAAAGTAGTAAACGGGTCTCAGTTCAGTGTTCTTATTTGGTCACCGAGACTGCTGAACTGAAACATCAGAACAAATCAAGCTGACTCAGCTGTCAGCCCTAAATTTTGAGTATGAATGTTTGAGACGTGAAGGATTAGAAGCACGACGCTGATGCGAAAGCAATCGCACAAATTTGTCTGATACAACGGCAGAATCGGTGTAGGCCTTGGCTCCCTTTCTTAGAGTATAAATGGAGGTTCAGACACTTGGCTTGAAGGAAAGGAAATCAAAACTAAAACATAGTGTATTTTTCCTTGTATCATTTTTAGGTGCATTAGAGCAGAATGCGGATTACAACTTTTACAAACAAAAACAATTCAACCCTGACAATCAAAATGTAGGTAGCATATACTGATAAATTGATAATCGCTCAAATAGGAAACTGAGCACTGCAAACAACTCATATACTTCAAGGGCACAACAACGAAATTTTACAGCTACCATATTAAGATCCTACCATTTACAGTTTGACATTCACAAGAAAATCTAGTGTCGCTATTTAGCTTCATCTATCCTATTGTATGGCACAGGAACTGTTTCCTATCATGTAAAACAGGTACGCCTCCTTATTCGGTTAATCGCTTCACACGAGTTTATCTGCATGCCAATGATCAATCCCTGTATCTGTGTGTCCGGGGGTAGTAGCATCTCTTCTGCAGCCATGAAACAATGTTCTCGACATCACCACCACCATTAGAGGATGATGAGGAAGCCTTCGCTGACGCCGGGGGAGAAGGAACCTCACCACGCCTTCGTCCTGGCCTCGTTACCATGAAGCTGTACCGAAGGCGCTTCTCCATCTTCTCACACACCTCATCGCCGTCGAACGCGTGGAGCTTCTCCAGGACCTGCGTTGTGGCCAGTTCAAAGCCTTCGGCATTCATTAGGATGGCCTGGGCCTCGACCACGAGCCCGTCATTCCGCAGGAGAGAGATGGCGGCATCCGCCACGCCCTCTCTGACAAACCTGATCAGGTTCTCCTGGGCCTCGCAGAGGCCGGCGATCGCCCTCGCCAGTGTCTTCTTGACACCCACGTCTCCAACCGAGAGCAGGTCGGTCAGCACAGTTAACCCTCCGAGTTCGGCGATCTTGATCTTGTTGTAGTAGTCGTCGGCAAGCAGCCCAAGGATCCGAGCGCACTTGGCCCTCGTGGGCACTGGCCCGAGCCACGCCCTCGCAATCAGCACAGGGATGGCGTACCGATCGTCTCCAAAAACCACCTTGTTTGGGCCGTAGGAAGCTGCTTTCTCCATGATTCCGAGGACGATGTCGTCCAGCTCAGGGTCAGGGTCCAGGCACGTCTCCGGCAGGACAGAGGCAAGCTTCGCGATCGTCCCCGGGTTCCGGCCGAGCAGGTGGACGGCGCCGCTCCCCTCGTGGACAAGCATGTGGAGGCCACGAAGTGCATCGTAGGCTTCTTTGGAGACTCTGGGGGAGTGAGGCATCAGGGCGACTTCTTCCACCACAGCTTCGACCAAAGCTTTCTCCCGGAGAGAAATGGAAGGTGGATTCGTGACTGCTGCTGCCGAGACATCACCAATGCTGTTCAGTCGACGCCACTGTGAAATGCACAGCTCGGTAAGGATGTCGGGAATGAACATGTTGTGCACCAGAACCTCTTCTGTTACGGGACAGATGCGTCCGTTGCTCCTCCACCATTTCTCCAGGGCTGAACGGTCAACGCTCTAGAAAGCAGAAGAGTTGCATTTCTGTAAGGGCTTTGAAATCAGAAAGCAGAGAGGTAAAAAATAACATATACAAGTAATGAGGATCGTGATGTTATTGTTCTGGAAGTAAAATTGAGCATATAAGACTTAAAGTGATCTGCACATATAACTGGTGGAAGCAAGATACAACAAAATTGGAGACGTACAGTTTGACCCAAAAAATCGCAAGATACTGAATTTTCCACCTTAACTGCCAATAGTGACCTTGTTATCTGTTCAATTCAGGTGAAAAGTTCCATCTTCACTGATTTCAGAATTTTAAGAAACTATAGACATCCACAGCAAATGCAGTACTACTGTAGTTTATCTACTGAACACACAAACCTTATCCTACAATGCCGTAGTTATTCCATCATTTGACTGAAAAATTCCTGCATAGCTGTTTCCAGGATGCACATGGATAGAATATATAGTGGTTCTGGTTTGTGCTGTCGTCCTATGATCCAGCGTGCAGATTCTAGGCAATTCTTTAGAACAAACAAAATATTGTAGGCCCGCATAAGATCCCAAATAAGATTTTTCTGAAGAAACTACACAGATATTTTGCATTTTATGAAGTGTTATGTAGTGACATGAGTCATCTGACAAAGCAGAAATAGCAGCCGTCACAGATTTCTGTGATAATGCAGTTGCTATAGCTAGTGTAATTTCTCAAGCAAATAGAAAATAAAGTAAATTTAGACATTGGAGCGCTCTAAGACTACTATATCGGAAATTCAGAATAATCGAAACTGGTTGCAGGAGATAGCTAAATCCAACGCTATGAACCAAATGGAACTGTTTCAGTCACAGCAGTTCCAGTTACTTTCGGCCATTGCATTACTAATTTTCCAAGACAATACTGCACCTATCAGATTAATGTATATGGCTGGAAGAAAGCCTGAACAAATTCTTATATTCTACAAATGGAAATTGCAGGTACAAATTATGCAACACTGGTGTTCCAAGATTGAAGAAAATGTTTCTTCTAACACATAAAAAAATTTCAGCCACGTAAGTTGCAAGAGCATCACCAATTGACCAACAGCATTTTTGAACATGTACAAGCTATTGAGAAATATTCAAGTACCATACCGCAATCATCAAAACACATTATCTTGCTAAGCGAGAATGTTTAGGCAAAGAAACCAGATTGGGATATTGATCTTAACAAAAACTGGTCTTCGAAATCCAAGAAAGTTATATATCAACAAACACTGATAAATTGGCAGAAACACTATACAAGTGTCAGTTCCAGCAGTTCATCCCTAGCAAGTGTACCATGACATCTGGAATCCACCACAGAATCAGCGCAAGAACTCAAGAGAACAGAAGAGCAGGAAGATTTAGCGGACCTTTCCAGAGGAGAGGACGACCGGGTGCATCATGACCTTCTTGGAGACGGGGCAGATGAAGAACTCCGGCACGGCCACTGAGCCAATCCAGCGCTGCCTGGCGTCGGCGCCGCGGTGGAGCTCGCCAGAAGACACGCGCTCCAGCGCCCCGAACGCGGACTCGAAGAGGTCGAGCGGGGGCACCGGCTTGGACTCGTCGGCGCACAGGTCCGCGAACCAGGCGAGCTCGTCGACCGCCTCCCTCCGGCGCAGCCACCGCTCAAGCCTCCCGATATCGAGCACCCTGTGGTTGACGCAGAGCTCCTTCTTGATCGCCTCCGTCCTAGGCCCGGTGTTTGCGCCCATGGTGGCGTCCAGGAACTCGGCCGCGGCATTGGCCTTCCGCACCTCCTCGGAGATGGCGAAGGCGTCAATAACCTCCGCCGCATCGACGCACGGAGGCGCTGGAAGCTGAGGGAAGGAGAAGGGAGGTGGGGCCTTCACAACCTCCACCTCCTCCGTCCCGTCGACGCCCGGCTGCGGGAAGGAGAAGGCCGGAAAGAACTCGTCCTCGGTCTCCACCTCCTCCGTCACGTCAAAGACCGGTGGCCCTTGGGTCTCGGGGATCGAGGAGCTCCCCACCGCGCCCTTCTCCTCCTTCTCGTCCCGGGTCCCGATTCCTCCGACGGAAGCAGAGCTGCCCGCGCCGCAGTCCTGCGGCGGAAGCAGCCTGGACCTCGCACTCCCGTTCCTCAGAGAGGCGAGGATATTCTCCACGTCGTCGTTCTCGTCGCCACTATCCTGGTCACCTGCGGCCGGCAAACATGCCGCCTTCCTGGTGGTCCGCACCGAGCTGGCCGCGATCGGCGAGCGCCGCGGAGAGGGCGACCTCGACCACGGTCCCGAGGCCGCTTGACCGTATCGACGAGGTGACGGTGACCTCGACCCAGGGGTCCGGCACAGCGGTAGAAGCGGGGATCTCGACCCCGCCGAGAACCAAGGGAGCGGAGGAGACGACGACCCTTCCTCTCGCGAGGCCGGAGCATCAGGCGGCGGCAGCGGGAGCTGGAGCGGATAAACCGTCGGCCTCCGCAGTGGGGACTGGGGCTCCTCGGCGGCCTCCTCCGCCGACCAATCCATGGGTGGCGGGCGTCGTTGCTTCTTGCGTTCTTGGCCTCTGTTCTTGGCAGGGGAAAGGGAGCGAGAGGGGTTTGGGAAATTTCGGCCGTTGCGGCTTTTTCCTTTGATTGAACCGCGGCTGCGGGGTCGAGGCTCGGGCGGGATATATGAAAGCCTGGGCGTGAATCAGGACGGTCCATTGATATTGCAGTTGTGCTCCGAGCCGTTGGTTTTTTTGTCGCCCGCTTTGCTAGGGCAGCTTCATTGCACGACAATTATGTTTTTTTTTAAAAAAAAAGATAAATAGTCACAATCTAAGTTAACGGGCAACAACAATATAAGAATATAAGAATGGAAGTAGTAATTCAGGACACATAAGTAAACATCTAACCGTGTGAAAGGACAACGACAATTGAAACTAAGATTTTTTATGTCACCATTAAGAATTTTTTCTTGTTAGAAATTCAGTACTATGATTGAATTGTTACTCCAGAAAGTAGTATTAGCTGTATTTTATGCCATTTAAGATGTAATTTCTAGGTAAAAGCTGTAACTTGTATCTCCATTCTAAGAAAAAAAAATTAACAACGAATGCCTACTCAAAAGCACAGGAGTACACTGATAAAAGAAGATGAGCAGACCAATCTTACATAAATTTGACATTGGATATGCACGCTATATAGCGTAGTGTACTGTATACAGTCGCAAATTGACCCAACCCATGGCCGGAAGACTATTTACACAGTACGTACCGGGCTACCGGCCGAAATGCTCGCGTCCCAAACCCCAACCACTGAGGCACTGACTCGCTGCTCCCTGTTCACTAGCCAGAGCCGGCCATGGAGCCGACCGTGCACGACGTCCTCACGTTCCACCGCATCGACCGCGCCGCCTACGAGCGCCTTCTCTCCCTGGGCGCCGGCCGCCGGTCGGCCCGAGATGCCGTGGCGCTCCTCATGTGGCTCAACCGCCGCGCCTGCGCCAGAGTGGACGTCGTCTCCCGCGTGCCCGCCTTGGTCCGCGACCCGGCCTCCGCCGCGCTGCTTGTCGCCGAGGCCCGTGCCGTCCTCCACGGTGCCACGGCCTGGACGACGACGACGACGCCTGTCCTCTCGCGCTTGTGCTGCGAGGACGACGTCCACGTGCGGCGGGTCGTCGCGTCCTGCGGCGCCGGCCCGGCAGCGTCGTCGGACACCCCGCGGCGCGGCGTCGCGGAGATCCTCAACGGCGTTGGGGCGCTCGTGTTCGACGACCGGCTGCACGCACTCATGCGGCACCACGAGGAGGACGGGGCCGGTGGCGCGCTTCCGGCGGAGTTGGCAGCGCCGTTTTATCAATGCTGCAGCACGGCGGCGCAGGAGGAGGAGGATGACGACCAGTCGCTGTTCGTCACGTTCTCCAAAGGGTTCCCGTTAACGCGGGAGGAGATCAACAGTTTCTTCACGGAGTACGTAGCTAGCTCAAGTCTCGAAGCAGCCAGTCACTGGTTATACATGCATGCAGTAGAGTTCTTCATAGCCATTTATTTATGAGTTGATTTCATTTTATCATTCCAAAAATTATCTTACACTGACATTTACTATGCAGTAGTTAAACTTTGAATAATCTCGGCAAATTAGCGGCCTATTCAATAAATAAATAAATAAATAAATAAAACACTCTAGTTTTGATGCTAATTAAGTAAATGATGTGTACACAGGAGGTGGGGCGCCGACTGTGTGGCGAGGGTGATGATGGAGAAGACGCCGCCGGGGGAGCCGCCGACGTACGGCAGGATCGTGCTCCGGCGAGCGGCGACGGCCGCGGCTGTGCTTGGTGGGCGGCCGCTGGTGAAGCTGGTCGTCAACGGGCGGCACCTGTGGGCGCGCAAATACGTCCCTCGCCGGGGCGGCAATGGCGCCGTGCATGTGAGTGGATTTGGCCATTTTGCGCGGCACGTATCTACGTAAACCTGTAATATACCACACGGACGGCTCGATCATGTTCTCATATACATTTTGAAAGCAAACTACTCACTCCGTTTTAAAATATAAGTACTTTTAAGTTTTGTTTAAATTTTTATTACTTTGATCATTAATAATAAAGAAATTAATGATATTTTATCATATAAATTTTATATTTTTAAAATTTATCATGAAAAAAGTTTCATAAATTTTTTTTTATATTAAAAAGAATGTAATATTCTAAATATTATTAGTTAAAGTTAAAATTTGACTTTGAGTAAAATGTTTTTATTTTGGAACAGAGGTAACACATATCTTTAACTGTAATTCAAGGCTTGCATATGTGTATCTGATGAGTATTAAGGCTTTGTAATTGATGAACAGTTCGAGGGTACAATCATGCTGCATTCGTTCATTATCTGACTATGTGAAGTGTTTACTCAGTGGGCATCGTAATTGTAAAAACGGCCAATGTGAAGGAGAACAGCTCAAAACAAAATCTGTTCTTTTTCGATCCCTGATACTGGACATCGTTAATTAGGTAGTAGAACCGTAGTCTAACTACTGTAGTGGTTTTCGAAATGGGCTAAAATCCGGTCGGCTAATATACCGGTGAAATTGGCTAGCTTACCGTTTTGTTACAATACCAAGTTTGGTTATTAGCAAAAACCAACCGTTCCATGAAATATGACCATATCAATTTCACTGAAAACTGTGAAAATCGATTGAATTCTAATGGTTTTTCAAACCATAATAACAAGTTCATCAATTACCAAGCCGAATGACCTAAAATGAAATTAGCGAACAGATGGTAGTGGCGGAAAGCGATTCACCGGATGACCCGAAATAAAATTGTTTTGTTTTCTAACAAATTTTCTTTGGATCTCATGTATTTGATTTGGTTAGTTGTATTTTGTTAACTAACAATACTCTTTGTGAGTCTAAAATCTAAAACATCAGAAAGACAATGGTCCCCGTGGCCCATGATCTTGAGATACGGAAGAGTTCATCCATTAGATTTGTAAAATATATCTGTGAAGAGATTTCATATGTCAATTTTATAAAAAAGAGACAACTCGAGGTATATTTTTTCGTGTGCATGTATATAAACTAATCCATCTTTGTTAGTAACGTTTTGTCAGATGTACGTAAAGAATAAAAACTATGCCTTTTAGCGAGTAGAGATCGAGATTAAGATAAAGGGGGGATTTAAGAGTTAGTTTAATTTTTATAAGTTTTGGGCCTACGAAAAATAATCATGCCAGTAGCACACTAAACCTATGTAATCGGGCCTAATTAACTCACCATGCAACCTTCAACGTTTCGAAATAAGAGTCCTCATTTTTCTGAGCTTGCTTCAACACTTTAAAAAGAATACGGTCAATATAAAAAATATTAAAGAAGCACACGTGAGTTGAAATGCATGGTACATTAATGTTAAACTTTTTTAAAAACGGATTGTATAGTAAACTAAAATGATTATCGACTGTTTATTTGCACGAATATTGATGAGTAAATGATTTTTTACCTCTTAAGAGGTAAAACCCCTCTCATAATTATAATCATCAGTTTGGATAATTATTGGACAGTTTTAAAAGCTGATGCATGTGATAGTTTTAAAAATTATAAACTTCAGCGGCTGAGATTAATTTTTAGCCTTATCTCTGAAGAGATAAAAGTATATCATTCGGTCTATCTTAGTGAGACTCTTTTAAAAAATTAAAAATACTCGTACTTGATCTTGTTTTTGGAAAGTAATTCTAAACAATACAATGGTTCAAGCGAATTCAAAACGAACTTAAGTTTGAAAACTGATCCTATTTCTTCCCCCTTCCGGCTTACTAATCATGACGTGACATGTGGCAGCTTCACACACCCACCTTTTTCTCACCCGCATATATGTATTCCCTCGTGTCGGCAATAGTTAGTCGAAAAAAAGTTGACAAAAGTTACCTGTGTTTGCCATTGGGTCTTAGATTTTTTATTGTGTAAAATGCACCAGCGACCTTTCAACTTGTTGGCATTTGATTTCTGGCACTCTAAGCTATTGCCTACACCTCATCTTGTCCTTAAACTTTAGATTTTTTAATTTCTAACACTCTAAACTATTTTCTCCATCTCATTTAGATCTCTAAACTTTAATTTTTTTATTTTTAACTTACTAAATATATTCATCGTATTTCAAAAATCAGTTCAAATATGTAAAATTATATGTTATTTTTAATTACTTTAATGATAAAGTAAATTATAATAAAATATAATATTTATCATATTTTTAAATAAGATAAATATTAAATAAGTCGTGCACTAAAAAAAACTAGCGTGTAGAGGCACTTAGCTTTAGTCATTATCTAATTATTCACTATATATGTTACAGAGGCATATTTTTATGACATTTTAAAATATGTCTCTTGAAAAAAGTGTCTTTATAAACAATAGAGACACTTTGAGGCATTAAGATTTCACATATAATGAACGTAGAGACACCCTTTTGTTATTTAGAGGGATTATTTTAGTGGAGTAATCTGTTGATAACAAATAAGAATAATACTTTAAGTATAAACAGTATATACTGTGATGTGCAGTTGAGTTGGTTTGTAAGGCTCAATAAGTTATTCTTTATACATGAGATCTTGAGTTCAAAAATTTATAAACACTAATTTTTCATAATTTAAAGATTAAAGAGTAGAGATGTCTCTATTTTTGTAAAGGCATGTCTTAAAATAAATATCTCTAATTTGGTAAAGTTGAGTCACTAAAATGTCGCTACTTTTTTTTAGAGACAATGCATAAGAAGACACTTATGAGATATTTTTAAAACTATCATTATGATTACTTAGAGACAATATAATAATGCTTCTACTAATTAAAAAAAAAGTGCCTCTCCATGACTTTCGAGTTCTGCTGCCTCTCCATGACTATGATGAGCCCATGAGATGCGTTGAGGACACTGATGAAAATTGGCAGGTCTTGTGGATTGGGAGGATCCTGTCCTTGGCAATGCGACGGAGCCAATTCTGCTGTGCAGTTCTTGAATCTCTCTCGTAGTACTTGGGTTGAAAGTTCTGTTCGTCGTTTCTTGAATCCAGGTTACGGCTACATCGTGTTACAGCATACGAACTGCATTCATTTACTGATTACTGAAGAATCAAAAAGTAGAAGTGAAATAAAAAAAGCAAGAAGTCAAAATACATCATTTCCAGGGATGCGAGTAGGCCCAAAATTGGAGCCCAATATAGTGCTCTGGGTCCAATTGAAGTGCGGCATCAACTTGGTCCAGAGAGGCCGAAAGTTGGAACCAAGCCGGTTCAATATGAAAGCAAAATGATGCCATGATCCACACTTCAATGTCGAAGGCGGCCCATAGAGGACGGCCCAGATAAGCATGGACATGCTTATATTGGATCCGTCCCCAAAACTCACCGAGCCAACAGGCAGCCACGGCCTCGACAGGCAGTCACACAGACCACACGACGCCAACAAAGCCGAGCCAGCAACGCCACGAGCGCGCTGCTGATCAGATCAACGTGGGAGCCCACATCCCAGGTCCCATTGGCACTCTGGGGAGCAGCCCATCGGGCACCAACCAGCCAAACACTGGCGCGTCCGTCCCGTTTGTTCAGATTCCCTCCGCCGCCGCCACCAGGGAGACCAAAGACACTCTGGATCTTAGAGCAGCATCTCTAACAGCTCTTTGGAACGCAGAATTTTCGTATGAATTGTACAAAATTTTTACAAGAATCAGTTTAATTTTATAAAAAAAACGTAAAAATAAAAAAAAATTCCTTCAATCTAAAGAAGGTGTAAGAGTTCTCTAATATTTTTTCCTTAAAAACATCTTTAGAGATAGCCCAAAAAATTTAGGAAAGTATTTTTCTTCCCTTCTCCAATAAAATCATTTGAAATTGGGCCATGTCAACACTGTTGATTCCTTAAAACGCAGATTCCTATGGGCTCGATGATTGAATGATCCACCAGACGAACACGACGACAGCTCCGATGGTGAGATATTCGTGCCCTCGCTGCAGCAGGAGCCACTGTCACGCAAGAGCACCGGTGTCTGGCGCAGCAACACAGGCGAGCTGTTCGAGACCTGAATTCAATCATCAACAATCCTAGAGATCGGCAGATCGCATGCACAACCGGCTGATGTGCTTGCTCGCCCGTAGCTGTCATCACAAGATTGACATGGATGCGGAGAAGATCGACGCGTCTATGGTCGAGGCGGAGCAGATCGGCGCCGGCCTTCGATGCGCGGAGGTGCTACGCAGTGATGCCGGGTGGCTAGTTTCCAACGCGCGGGAGAGTTCACGGGTCTCAGAGAGTTCCCTTTTGTAGGTGGATTTAGGAGAGTTTTACGGGGAATTTTGGAGGATTCTAAGTTGAGAGGTGTTTAAAGCAACTCTTGGAGGAATTTTTTTGTTCAATTTCTTTATAATTTGATTTAGAGAGGATTAATAGGAGACTCTTGAAGATGCTCTTACCTTACCTCCATTTCATTTCTCCACTTGGATACAACTCTAGTAGTCTCTAAACAATGAAAGATGATGTGTTTCGATCCGTTCCGTTACATACAGACTCGTCGATCAGTGGTGTGGCGTGGCAAGACTGGCAAGACTTAGAGTTTAAGATTTAGAGTTAAAACGCACCGGTGGCGGCTAGGGGTGATAAAAAAGCTCAACTTAAAGTTTTTTTCACAAATTTTTTTATCCTTATTAAATCATTTTTTAAAAATAAATAAAAGTTAAGTCTCATTTTAATTCGATCCGACTCTCATTAATTTAATTTATTTTTTTCGACCTATTTCCCCTACCATCGGCGTACCTCACCTGTAGTATCGCACAACGAATGCACATGCCGCTCTCGATCCGTCTTTAGCGTTGATATTTCTGAAACAAGGTTCGTGGCGCCGTGGCCGCCAGCCGGGCAGATAGATAAGCGTGCGGAGGAATCCATACCGGCCGGTGACCCAATGAACTGTGCCCCAGGGCGCGGAGCTGTCCATCCATCGTGAGCGAGGCAGGGCGTGGTGATGCCATCCACGAAAGATACAGGGCAGCGAACAGATTCCATCCCGGAACGAGAGTTTACAATATGGATATGTACAGATTTTGTTCAAACATGCAAACTATGACTGCAAGTGTGAATTTTGATTGGGGGGTTGAAAGAAAGGCAAAAAATTCTTTTTCAAGTTCACAAATATATAGGAGTGATAAATAAAAAAAAAGTTAACATTAGTAGTTGATAGAAAAATTTAAAATTTTGAGAAGCTGATAAAAAACTATAAATTTTTTAAATAACTAATAAAAAATTTGCCCTTAAAAGTTGGAGGGAACATGCAGAACCTGACTAAGGTCGGACGTGCGCACAGTGTAGGACGGTCGAGGTGAGGTGGCTGGCAGCGCATGTGCCACACACACACTGCACATCTTTCTCTCTCTTCCTCCCCCCTCCCTCTCTGTTTCGGCTTTCGGCCCAGCTCCTCCAGCGCTGCTGCCCGGCGTTTTTCCCTTCGGCGTAGGTTAACGTGCGAACGCCCTCCGAATCTCCGACCAACCTGACCCCTCATCCCCGGCCGTGGCTTCCCTGTCTCCACTGCGGAGTCTCCATCTGTATCTCGCAGCGCGGAGTCCATCTCCTCCTTCCATTCTAGCAATGGATCCACCAATTAACGCCTAAACTAAACGACATCAGCAGCAAATTCATTCAAATCAACACTACCAATTATATGTGGCCTATGTAAAATACACTGCTGATTACTGGAGGGAAAAAAGGCACCAAATACAATAAATCTTGTAGTGGCTTGCATATCGCAATATTAACCAATACTACCCAGTCTCAAAGAGAAGTTCGTTTTGACAGTAACATGGTCTCCAAAACATAATTTTTATTTTTATTTTTTATAAAAATAGTTATTAAAAATGTGACATATATATATTTTTGTAAAAATATTTTTTTAAGACAAATATAATGATATGATTTTCACATATTTAAACTTAACAAAACAAAAATTATTTTTAATTTATATTCCTAATAGTTGACTAAAAATTGCCCAAAACAAAATTTTTTAGACTGGAGGGAGTATACAATTGTCTTACCACAAAGTAATGAGGATCAAATCAAAATTTTTTAGGCTAAATGGGGAGGCCAATTACATAAGAGCGACGTCGCCAATTTTTCCACAAGTGCAAGACGTCGTCATGTTAGACGAAAGAAAAAAAATAGTGGACTCATTGTCTAAAACGGAGGGACGAGATTGACGGAGACACCGATGGAGATACGGCAGGGAGACAGGGAAGCCACAGCGGTCGTCCCCTCCCCCCGTTTTATTATAATTGGGCCTATTTTAAAAGTGGCGTTTCCTTATTTCATCTTTCCGTTTATTTTTTTGCTGACTCTTTATTTTGTCCTCAACTGTTTTCATTCGGTTGTTGTCAGATGGCGTCGATTCCATACTACTGTTCCTTTGCTTAATGATTAGTGATCAATGTTATATTCATTCAAATATTTTATTTGAGTAGATCTTATTTTATTTTAAGTCCTATTACGTTGTACAATTAAAATGATCCATGATGTTATGTTCAATGTTCTGTACAAAAATTATTTTCTCATCGACATTATATTTTTCTCAAGTCATAACGTATTGTTCTATTAGTTAAAATGTTCCATACGATGATATTCAATATCCTGTACGTTTTTTTTATTACCTGATATTTTATTATTTTTCAAGCTGTAGTAGTACTTATTGTTCCGAACAATCAAATGTTCTATGACATAACGTATAATGTTCTGTATATTAAAAAATATTTCCATTATTCTTATTTGTCTATTCAGTCGAAATGGTTCATGGTATAACGATCAATGTTCCGTGACATAAGGATCAATGTTCTGCGACATAACAATCAATATTCCACGACATAACTTTCAATGTTTTATTCAATTTTTATTTATTCTTTAATCTACTATGCTGTTTTCATGTCGTAATACATATTAATCGGTAAAATAAAAATGCTCCATGAAACAATAATCATGGTTGTTAGAACAATTAACTTATATTGTTGAAATAATTTATATTCACCACTAGAATAATTAAATCTTACGCTGGAACATTCGATTTTGTAAGATGGAACTTCAAAAAAATTTCAAAAAATAAACAAATATCTCATATGTGATCTTTTTTTTTTGCTTTACTTATCAAAATATGACGATTTACAAATTTTTTTTAAAAAAATTATCATTTAATAGAAAAATCAATTTTAAAATTAAAATAATTACTAAATCTAAACATGGTGTCGAATTTGACCTAGTGATGAATTTAGCCTAGTTGCCATGGTTATTCGAGACTATGTGGGAGGGAATGAAGGTAAACACAAGGATAGCTCGGACTATGCCTCAAATGATAATTTAGTCCAACAATGAAAACACGCCGAGCCGGAGGGTGCGCGGACGATGGCCAAAAAGCACCTTGTGCGCAATATAACAGGACGCGCTGCTGCCATCTTGGCTCCTCGCTCATCATCAGAACCGAACCGAACGCTAGCCACAACCGGCGCGAAACCGTCTCTTCCGAATCCACCACGGTCTCCCCTATAAAACCCGCACCAAGCCTCTTCCGAACCCCTTTTCCTTCTGTTCTGAATTCTCCACCGTGATATTTGCAAATATAATTTATTTTTAAATAATTATTATTTTAATAGACAACATGTTATTATACATATATTCAGAATATATATTGTTTTACTAGGTTACATTCCATTATATATCTATTTTAATGTATTTAAAAACTTTAGCAAATATCAATTTACAGTTGTTCTACATGATCCATATATTATCTCTTTGAATCAGTTTTTAGTAAGATTACTGTAAATTTGAAACTTTATGACTAGTTAGATAAGAAATAGTCTGTAAATCATAAGAAACTAAAAATAAATAAATAGAAGTGCATGTCAAGTTATATATATAGCTACACTAAAAGATATAAAAATCTTTTACATAATACACTATCCCCATAAATATCCATATTACTTTAAAGAGTTAACTCTATCACATTTTAGAATAATATTTTATTGATGTTAAGTAAGATGTCTATTGATAAAACTTTTTTAAGATAAGTATTCATGTTAGAAACATATACCCGTATAAATATCAATCATAAATTATCCACACATAAAATTCATATACTTATAAAAGAAAAAGAGATAAATGATGAATCTAATATGGATTAATTGGTTTTATATTCCTAACGTTGTTGCTAACAAACAAAATTATGGTCAATATAATTTATTTTATCGTTTTAGTTCAACAAAATATCAAGTTTGTGTAATTAACTCGCTATACACTTTATCTTTTATTTATCTTATTGTAGATTTTGAGTATACAGTAAAATTGTTACATAATTACATAGTTATAACATTCTTATGCTTACAAAATCTATTGGCAGTTGGGATATAAGAATTTATAAAATAATCGGGATTGTAAATACCTGGTCCAGTTAGAAGGCCTAACATGGCCATCTGAGGGTCGGACCCGCCCGAAGATTAACTATCCGAGGGTCGGAACCTTAACTTCTCCGACCTCAAGATCGGGCACCACCTTCGGACATTGGCACCTTCGAACAACCAATGTCCGACAAGAAAAGAGATTCTTAATACTGTGCAGCAAGTGTTGTCTACTAGTGAAGGGAAAGCTGATTTTGTTCAAGCCGCGTTGGACAAAGGACGAAAACGAAGACAAAAACATGATGACCTAGCGCTCAGAAGCTGTTAGGTGGAGTAGTTTGAAGAGGCTCACGGTCCTATTCGTCAGGGCCACTCAGTTACGAAAGCGCTAAGCATTGTAACCCCGACCCGATCCCTATATAAGGTGAGGTCTCGCCGGAAACCCTTAGACACACGAAACACATGAGAAAGTAAAAGATAGATATACACATTCAGAACTCTATGGTTTTTATTCTAACGGGAACCCTAGCGCCATTGTAGTGCACAGACCTGATCGATCAATACTCAAGACCAATACATTATACCTCTTGGATATATGCTATTACACCTCCGCGGCGGTCTGATACACAAATCTACTGTGCCAGTGATACGAAACATCGACAAAAATATACTCTCTCCGTATTTTTAATATTGACGTTCGGATATGAACGATTAGTTGTTTTTTAGTTCAATTTTTTTGTCGGAAACATCAATAAATTACGTTGGAGGTAGTATATCATAAATATTCTGATAAAAACTGAGCTACTGTAAGTAAAAACAATGTTGGGATAATAGCGTCAGTGCCCCTATTTTCAGATCTAATTGTCTATTTGCCCTCGTGGTGCCTTTTGATCGACTTGCGGTCTCAATACTGAGTCGAGGAGTAACACGTGTTGATATTAGATCTATCAAGCTTATGTCCATCGTGGGTCATCTGGTCGTTAAATTTGCAGGTATGTTCGGCCATGTGGGCTGGGACAGTGCAGCCGTCCCCTTGTGGCCCATTTCCTTTGGATGGGAGATGCTTCCCTGCTCGCTTCCATCAGCGATTGAGAGCAACCTAGTTCCTGATACATTAAGGCCCGTTTGATAAGGATTTTTTACTGACTTCTTAATCTTCAACTGAAATTATGCCTAACAGTTTTAGAATAAGCCACTTCTTCTTTTTTAGAAAAGAGCCAGAAGTGAAGCTAAGAGCCACAAAAATATAGCTTCTTCATGGCTCCTTCGTCTCCATAGTATTTTTCTTTGTTAACTCACTCTACAAAATAGGAGAGTGCACATAAGAAACTATTCTACTAAATATTTTTTAAAGAATCAGAGCCAGAGCCATAAAAAACTCTTTTCAAAGAAGTCAAAGCTAGATCCGTTTTTTAGAGAAGCCAGAGCCTTACCAAACACGACCTAGTTGTCAGCGGCTGCAGAGATGAACCTCATCCCCCGAAACCTCATCTGTCAGCAGCTGCTTGTATCACCCCTTTGTTTTTCTAGTTTAGGGCCTTTTTAGTAGGGCTTTTTCACGAGCTTCTCGATTAGTTTCAAGTGAAATTATACTAAAACTGTTTGAAATCATTTTTTAGGGAGGAGTCAAGGGTGAAGCTAAGAGTCACGAAAATATAACTTCTTCGTGGCTTCTTTTTCACGTAGCATTTTTCTATGTTATCTAGTCCAATAAAATAAAATATTCTATAGAAAAAGCTAATCTACCAAACATTTTCTAAAGACCTAGAGCTAGAGCCTTAAAAATCTCTTTTTTAAAGAAGTCAAAACCAGAACTATTTTTAAAAGCCAGAGCCCTACCAAACAGAGCCTTAAAATTATTAACTTTTATTTAATTAATTGCATTTTACAATTAGTATAGGAAAACATATTTTTATAAATTAATTTATTTCAGTTTGCATTTCATCTCATACATTGTACGGCATAGTTATTTATGCATATATTTGTAATTTAAATAAAATTTACAGGGTTAGGCAGTATATTACTTCAAAAGAAATTGGAAAGGAATAAATTAGAAACGACTTAGGGCCTGTTTGGTAAGGCTTTTTCATCGATTTTCTATTGGCTTCGATTGAAATTATGCCAAACAATTTTAGGAGAAGCTATTTTTCCTATTTTTCAGGAAGGAGCCAAGGGTGAAGCAGGAGCTACGAAAAGGTAGCTTCTCTGTGGCTCCTTCGTCTAAGTGACATTTCTCTATGTTATATAGTCCTTTATAATAAGAGATCCTACAGATAAAGTCAATCTATCAAACATTGTTTAAGCAGCCGGAGCCAGAGCTAAAAAAAATTATTTTTCAAAAAAGCAAAAGCCGTTTTTAGAGAAGTCAAAGCTCTACTAAACAGGGGCTTAAGCTTACCCAATGGCTTCCCCTTCGAAAGTGGAAACTACCTTCGAAACTGCCGTTCGTGGCTTGTCTATCCCGTTCTTATACCTGGTCAAGTGGGCCGAGCTAAATCGGCCAGCATGAGACCTAGCCATTTTGGCCCGGCATGATGTGCAGCCTGGCCGGGTCTGTCCGAAGCACGACACGGTCTATGTCTAGGCCTACACGTATGCCCGTTGGCATGGCACGGGCATGGCCTATTTAGGGCGGCTCAGTTAGGCACGACACTAGACCCGTGTAACCCGTTAGGCCCGGCACGGTCCGATAGATTCGTAAAACTTTTATTTAAAATTTAATGTTAAATAAATATAATTTAATTAATTTATGTTTAAAATTTATTATTTTAAATATTGTATAAATAGTTTTAGTAATTTTTTTAAAAAAAATAAGTTTTTTTTCTTTGAGTCGGCACGGCATGATTATTTAATAAGCCCGTGCTGGGCCGCCTCGGAAAGGACACGAGCCCGGTCAGGCTCAGGCCGTGCCGAGCTGAGCCCGGCCCGTTGGCCAGCAACACCAATTCCTCCTCTTCCGAGTACTCCTACACTGCGGCCGCCCCTATAAAAGCCAGCCTGCACCACGCCGCCTAGCTTCTCTCTTATCCCAAGCAGTCGCGTAAACAGAACAGAAGCGCCGAAATGGCCGGAACATACAGCGAAGCTCTAGTTCTTCTTCTTGCGTGCATTGGAGTACTGTTGGTCACCTCCGCAAATGCCGAAGCTCCATACAGGTTCTTCGATTGGGTGGTCTCCTACGGCGACATCAGCCCCCTCGGAGTTCCGCAGCAGGTGCAAATTAAGCTTCTCCCTCCCGGCCAAACGAATCTGTCGTCTGTTTTCGTTTACAGATTCATTCGTCACTATCGGCATGGAGTTCTTTATTTCTTTGTATTTCTCCAGGGAATTTTGATCAACGGGCAGTTTCCGGGGCCAGAAATCGACTGCCAGACGAACGACGACTTGATCATCAACGTGCGCAACAACTTGACGGAGCCGTTCTTGCTCTCATGGTACGTACGATCAGCTCTCCCCGTCGTTCTGCGAGTCCTGCTTGTTGTGCCAGATTCTCTCTGTTTTCTCGTGAAAGTTTACAGATTTCAAAGAAAAGCTGTTTGTTTAATCAAACAAACTTAGAAGATTCGTTGTGTAGAACACATCTGCTGTTCACCTTTTCAGTTATTATTAAGATATACTTGCAGCTGAAAAATGTCAACTGATCAGTTTGCGTCTAACAAAACAACAACAACTGATACGCTTCGTTTTCGCGTGCATTGACAGGAACGGGTTGCAGCAACGCAAAAAGCTCGTGGCCGGACGGCGTATCCGGCACCAACTGCCCGATTCCGCCGGGCCAGAACTTCACGTACCGCATGCAGGCCAAGGACCAGATCGGCAGCTTCTTCTACTTCCCGTCGCTGGCGTTCCACAAGGCCGCCGGCGGCTTCGGCGCCATCCGCATCCGCAGCCGCCCGCTCATCCCCGTCCCGTTCCCACCGCCGGCCGACGAGTACACCATGCTCATCGGCGACTGGTACAGCTCCAGCCACAAGGTATAGATGGATCGATGGCGTCAGGTCGTGTCGATATCCTAGTCTAGTTATCGATCGTGCTCAACTTAATTGTTTGTTATTTCGATCTGTTTATTATTAGGTTCTGCAAGATCGGCTGGACAGTGGATTGGAAATTTCCTTCCCCTGATGGTATCCTGACCAACGGCAATGGCTCAGGAATTGCTAAATTCACCGTTGAGCAAGGTGATCAACTCATTTTCATACATGTACATGAACATACGGTGTACCAGTAAAATTTCCAAGTCCACTTGTTTGGTGGGCTGTGTTGGATCAGATCTGCTTGTTTGCCGAAACAACCCGTATCTGGTCTGTTCTGGCCCGCCTCACTCCGTTTGCAATTTTTCTCCGTGCAGGAGAAACGTATCGTCTGCGCATCTCCAACGTCGGTATGCAGAATACGCTGAACGTGATGATCCAAGACCACAACATGACACTGGTGGAGGTGGAGGGCACCCACACGGTGCAGAACTCGTACGTCTCCCTCGACGTCCACGTCGGGCAGTCGTTGTCCGTTATGGTCACCGCCAACCGCCCGGCCCAGGACTACCTCATCGCCGTCTCCACCCGCTTCGCCAACAGCAGCCTCAACGCCACCGCCGTCCTCCGCTAAGCGGCCACCCTGCAGCTTCCGCGGAGTCGCTGCTCACCGCGACCTCGACTTCTCCATCGACCAGGCTCGCTCCATCAGGACGAACCAGACGGCAAGCGGGCCACGTCCGAACCCGCAGGGCTCGTACCACTACGGTCCCATCAACGTAACCCGCACTATCCGGCTGGCCTGCTTGGCTGGCGTGATTGGCGGAAAGCTCCGGTACGCGGTGAACGGCGTGTCGTACGTGGAGGCTGACACACCGCTCAAGTTGGCGGACTACTACAACATCGTCGGCGTGTTCAGGCTCGGCGGCATCCCCGAAACGCCGTCCGTGGAGGACAGTGGAGCGGTGGAGCTGCGGAACGAGACGGCTGTCGTGGACACGGATCACCGTTCCTTCATCGAGGTTGTGTTCGCGAACACCGAGGACATCATTCATAGTTGGCACCTCGACGGCCACAGCGTGTTCGTCGTCGGGTACATTCTTGGTTTAGGAGATTTATCAACTGTCATCCCTCTGCAAATAATTTATTCCTGACTCTTTACCTATGAGTTTCTTGTAGAATGGATGTGGGAAATTGGAGCGAGCAGAGCAGGGACGACTACAACCTTGTGGATGCCGTCTCGCGGTTCACCGTCCAGGTAAAATGCGCTCGCAAAAACTGAGCTCATTACTCCGTTCGTGCAGTGCAGATGATAATATATTTTTACCCTTCATTCTGGCTCTGATCAGGTTTACCCAAGAGGATGGACAGCGATTCTGATAGCTCTTGACAATGTGGGCATGTGGAACGTGAGGTCGGAGGTGTGGGCGCGCCGGTACCCGGGCCAACAGTTCTACCTTTGGGTATACGCACCAACGCGCTCGTTCCGCGACGAGAACCCCATCTCGGACAACGTGCTCCATTGTGGCCGCGCCGCCGCCGTCACCAGTTCCAGTCGCCGCCTACCTCGCTCGCGGTTCTTGTTGACAATGCAAGTCACTTAGGGTAAGCAACCAAAAGTGCGAACCTATACTCACGTAGTCATACCGTAGTCCTAGGTATTGTTAGGGTTCACTGAGAGTTCGTTCGTGTGCGACATTGATACTCCAGTGTCAGTGTGTGCTACTATCTTGGTAGCACTTCGAGTATTGGTCTGATATTTTTGCGAAAATTTAAATATATGTAATCTTATGAGTGTACTTACTCTGTTTTCAAATTATTGTCGTTGTTGATTTTTAAGATCAATTTTGATCATTCGTTTTATAAAAAAAAATTAATTCAAATCTAAAAATTATAAGTTATAATTCAAATAACTTTAACAATAAAGTAAATTGTAATAAAATATATAAAATTTATCATATTTTTTTTAAGAATAAGATGAATGCCCCAAGTTGACAATAGAAGCAACGGCGGCATCAACAGAACGGAGGGAGTACGTCTGTTTTTCTTCGCCGCGTTGTCATCCGCGCGTGCTATGATTCTCTCTTTCCTTTTCATGCATGGGCGTGTTTTAGGGGTTGTTGGCCTGTGCTACCTGATTGTGCGGGCAGGCAAAAACAGAACAAATGTGACGCCGCTGCGAACAAAAACAGATCAAATGCGATGACAGGGAGGTTATCTCTTGGAAATACAATGGCGGCGCTGAAACAGAACATGTGCTTACTGAATAAAATGTTCGTTCATCAGCGTCTTCGTTGCTGGGTGGTTCGTTGTCAAGGTTGCGGAACAGGCTCAGAACACGCCGCCATGCCCGGCCGCCTGAGCTCAAGGCGCGGCTGCTCGCTGGACTCGGTGAATGGCATGCAAGGGGCTCCGCCCTGTGCGTCCAGCTCCTCCGCGCGCGGCGGTACCCGTGGGTGACGATCTTGCATACGCACGAGCACCACAACGTTGATTGACATTTACGCCATTTTCACCCTTCCATTCCAAAACAGAAAGTTCCAGAGGACGGACTGGCTTGGAGAACGAGCTAACAAGTCACTTTCTGAATCCCTAATACAGTCAATTTCGGCATAGCATCGCTCGTAATTCTTTTGCTCGAGACAATTTGAATATTCATTTCTTGCGCCGATGAAGAAGATTCATCCGCTGATTGTTTATGCCTGTGCCGTCGTCGAGAATTACTGAAAACCGGTCGCATCAGCCGCATGCTCTACTAACCGACACGGGACACGTCCTGTCAACGACAGTGCTCGCGTCACGTAGGGCTACGACAGGCCATCCACGTGAGAATCCTTCAGTTTCCTTAACAAAACTAGTTCGAGTGTCTGTGTTATACTGCAAATAAGGCAATACCATGCAATTTATATCTAATACAGAAAAATAACAAGACGTATTCTTCTTCTGACAAAGAAAATAGAACATGAGATAATTCCGATATGATATATATATAAGACAATATGAATTAATCTATATCTTACGCCGTGAATAATGAACTAACAAACAACTCATACTTCATTAAATCATACACTTCATCCAAGAATTTGGTTACCCGTGATATGGAAAAGGTAATCTCAAATATTTTTTGATATAACTTTTATTGCCTCATTCAGATTAGATGCTAACGGTTGAACTAAGAATTCTCTCCAGAGCATTGTACTGTCATGTACACACGTAGTATAATAATGTAAGCATTGCATGCATAATTATTTTATACATTATTTTTAATAATATAGATAGATTAGTACCTTAGCATGACTTAGTTCATCTTTTCCACTTGATCCAGTCCTCCATCACAGCTAGTAATTGATGTCTTTATGATTGACTATTAAAGCATAATAATTCAATAAAGTATATATATTTTACTACATATAAAATTTACAATAATAAATATAAATAACAAGAAATACCTATTTCTTTCTTTTATTCTCTGTTCATACATCTGTTTCATAGTATACAAGAATTCCATGTCCATGATCAGCGTGGCAACCAGTGCGAGGAGGGGTGGGGGCGACGGTTGGGGGCACCGAGTATGGGCAGGAGGGGCAGGTCGGCAAGTGCGAGGAGGGGCGGGGGTGGCGACAGCCGGGGATAGCGAGTATGGGCGGGGCGATGTACCTGAGGCGGGGCGACGGCGGTGGCTGATGACACCGGTTACGGTAGGGACAGGCGGAGGTGGGGCAACGCACTGGATGTGGAGTGGCGTCGATGGCCAGTCACGGGAGGGAGGGGCGACAGTAGGAGGCAATGTTACCATGCAGTGCTGGATCTGGTTTTTTAGGTGGGATGCGACGATCTGTTGAAGAGTGTGGAGGGAGGAGGAACGTGACACGAAATGAAAAGGTTGAATTTGGGACACCAAAAGTAGTGAGATAGATAACGTCTACAAACTTATTGTAATTGTGTTTAAACTATCTACATTGTAATTGTTCGCAAAAACAAGCTCAAACAAAAAGCAAGTGCCACCGATGAATCGATGGCCTTCCTTATCAGCATCATGGTCGTCTGGACCTCGGGACCAATAGAAAAGCATCCTTGTGTGTTGTGTCATTCAACTCTTTCAACATATGCTTTATATTACCATCTCGCAAGGAATACACTGGACCTTTATATTACAGCACAGTTAAGCCATACAGCTATTTCCTCTAGCGAGGAGAATAAGTAATAATATTAAATTATATTACCTCACCGGGGTGGCAATTTTTTCCTGTCCCCCTAGAACCTGACCTCCAACAAACGAGCTTTCTTCATTGAGATTAACCACGAATAAGTATATCATGAGACCCAGTGCCGATGTCACCTAAAAACAGGGGCGGAGCCAACTGGAACAAGCGCCGGAGTCATCACTGTGAAAGTACCGGGGTCTTCTCTCTGTGCAACAGTGATCTACAGTGATTTTCACTAGTTTTTACAAGAATCGACGGGGTGACTTGACCCCGATGAAAGGCCCTGGCTCCGCCCCTGCCTAAAAAGATATACTGTCAGGAAAAAAAATTATACTAACCATAAGCAATGGCGCCACAGTTTGAATTGACACTGCAACAATTGAACACTAAGCAGCAAGCAACACGCTCAAGCAAATTATAAACAAAATTCAGTAGGAAAAAGGGTCACAGCAGCGAATGTAGCTACCAAGCCAACTCCATACCCTATAAGGGCATAACACACGTAATTTCATATTTTTGAGGGAGGCACAGCCAATGGAACATTCACATATTTGTGCTTCCATTTATCAAAAAAATAATACAAGAACTAGAAGCATCCCTGGAATTGCACACAGATGTCACAGCAAACAAGTTTAAAAATGGTTACATTTTCTACAAGAATATATATTAATCATACTGCATCTGAATGACCTTTCAAGGTGAATAAATATAGTCGATAAATAGCAGCAAATATACTGCCTGTAACGCAATGACAACATAATAATTAGTCTGCATGAATGTATCTATATATGTCAATGTGACAGGGCTATAAGGCTTTAAAACATGTAAGATCAGGCATACTTTTACTATTTGTAACAGGACGCATGTTGCTCAGACTGTTTCTATCTCGGAACTGAGAACTTCGAGAAGCAAAGTTGTATGTGTGGTAGCAGATTTGCCCATTTTGCTATATAACTTATGCAGCACAAGTTCACATTGAACAAAATTGTGCATGCCATAAGGTTCTGTGTTAACAGTCATGATGTGTTTCCATATCAATATCAAATTTACATGTCAGTCCTAACCAGCCTAAGCAGTGGGTATAAGGCACAATAAACCAATAAGAAACAGTCTGAGCAACATGCATCCTGTTACAAATAGTTTTCAGGTGTTTAAAATAGAGTCATCAGGCCTAATTTTTCTACAGCACTATGCATCAACCATATCTTTTTGACAAGAAAATTGCAACGTGAGTAGCATGCCATATCTCCAAGGCCAAGTATGATGTAATCACCAGGACTGGAACGATCCCACCCAAAAGATTCCTAGGAAAGACAAGCTTGACAGGAAAATGCAGCTTCTGAGTGGCAATTTATTAGAGGCACCACAAACAGCACAATGTGTTCAATTGCCTCATTGTGACCTGAAACAGTAACTGAATATAACAAGCAAACCAAATAATGCCCTGTATTACAAAACAAAATGTGAAGTAGCTGCAGTTGGTAATTTAATTTTTTTGAAAGAGGGTTTGGCCAATATCCCATATTAGTTCAGAATTCTAATGAAAGTTATGTGAAGTACCTTCCAGACCCTTGATATGAAATTTATGGCTGGATGGGTAGATAAACAACTCTTGAGTGTAGGAAACGAGCAGTGTATCTGCTACTGAGGCAGTACCATCTTGCTTCCGTATTCTCGATTCAGGGCCAGGCTGGCTCAATTTTGTCCTCCATGAGCTCGAACAATTATACAGAGCAATGAACTCGAACTGACGTCACTGGATCAAATGGAGTGTGGGACGGTGACCTGTATCACAAGCAGGTCGGGGACGCCGAGACCTGCCCTGAAATCATTGACGAGGTGCTCCATCTTGCCGCCCAAGGTGCTGGCGTCGGCGAGATCGATGGTGTCGCTCTCTCCCTTGAACCAGAGCACGGCGCTGAGCGTCCCCCCATCCCGCTTCCACGGTGGCGCGTGCCCTGGCGACAACGGCCTTGTAGAGCGGCTGCCCCCCTGGCTCACATCCAGATCCTGGTCCCACGAACTGTGGCCGGTACGAGTCCCAGTGTAACGTACCAGATTTTTCAAATTAATCAAGGTACCAGTTGTCTTAACCTAATTTTGAATTCCTCTGAAATTTTTTATTAAATTTTTCGAACATCAAAATAATTAAATTCACAAATTTTTATTGAACTAAAATTAATTAATTCTATTCTAATATCTAATTAACTTCCCATTTTCCTTTCCTCTTCAGAAAAAATGTGAGAGCAACCGTGTCTGTCTCCGCTCGGTCGCGTCGACGCTGCCTCCGATCCCAGCACGCCGCCTCGGTCCGCTCGCCTGCTCCTGCCGTCCTCGCGTCGAGCCTTCCCCGACAAATTCCGTCGCGGTCCCGCATCTCCACGCGTTCCCCGTCGCTCGTCGCCCGCGCCGTGTTGGGTCGTCAACTGCTCCGCGCGCCTGTCGCTGTCCCCGCGTCATCCGTGTCGCCGCAGGAGCCGCACCGCGTCGCCCGGTGTGTGTCGTCGCGTCTCTCGATCCGCGTCCGAGGCTCCGTGCGACGTCGATTTTCCCGTTGACTCCGTCGCTGTGACCGCTCTCACACCGTCCGTTGCTCGGTCGTTGACGCCGTCAACCGCGAGCACCGATCCAATATGCCGGTTTCGGTTTCCAGCTCACCAGTGCGCAGGTCACGGGTTCTGATCTCCGCGACTTCGTCTCCAATTTTTAAGATCTACGATGAGAAATTCTCCTCTCTCAAATTTTTTTTTCCTTTTCAATAAATTAATAAATTAATTACTAATCAATTTACGATTAATCTAGTTTCTCATCATCTAAATCTTCTACGATATTTGAGAAACTCCGTTTGATCTCAAAAAAATTCTCAAAATTGTTCCATTAATTTGTCTCGTTGAAGTTGTCGCATAGAATTTTTTGAGAAAATATTCTACGCAAGTTTAGTCTAGTAGTCTAAATTTAGATTTAATTAACGAATTTAATTGTCGTGTACTTAGTACCTGACCCTGTTCGTATTATGTCTAGCCAGTGATTCGAAGGAGAAGTTTCGCGAGCTCCTTTAGTTCGATGACCCGGATCTCAACTATGATTCTGAGCCGCCAGTCAAGACGTGTTCCTTGAACACTTTTGTACCCAGTATTTTAAACTGCATGTTTTGTTTGCAACTTTAATTGGCATGCCAACTGTTTTAAAATATGCTAACAATATTTTTAAGCCGTGCCTATTTATTGTTCCACAAATATGAGCCATAAAATTGCTTTAGAACAATTATTTTATTTTTATGCTTAGCTATGCTTAGTCGCATTTATTTTTATCTCACATCTATCAATATAAAAATAAAATTTGTGTTAAATACTTTTTAACTATGATTCAAATGTGTGAATTTTGCAAATAACTATACATAACTATTTAGCGGAGGCAGTATGAGGTATGAGGAGCTGAGGAGTTTTTGAGAAGTCCTTGTGACGGGTACAATAGGAAGATCTGGGCTAGAATCTTTCTGTGAGACTATTTGGTTGTTGGCGTTGAGGTTGAAGAGAGTGCCTTGTATGCTCAGTTGACAACCATACACACCACGTTACTCTGCATAGGCAGTGGCTTGATGTTGAAGCTTGCCGAGACTGAATGTTTACCCGTGGGTTGGCGGTGTTGTATTAGTGTGGTGTAGAGCTATGACTTCTCACATGAGATCGAGATACCCCACCTGATCAGTGGTAGGTTCTTCACAGCTCCAAAACTCAATTACGTAGACATTTGAGATCCCTATCCTAAAAGACGGATGATGCTAGTTAAAGCTTGTGAATGAGTCTTGTGTGTTTGTCGGGACTACGATGGTAGTTTCCGATGACACTTCTCGTGGGTCCAAGTGTATAACCTCTGCAGAGTTACAGTTAATGCACATTGCAACGTCCTTTTAAAAGGACACCCCTGAGTTGTTCTCCTCGTTGAGTAGTTTTGTTTTCTTTTCTCCTCTTCTATTTCAAAATGTTTTGGACTCCGGTCTTTGAGTTGTAGTCGGGTGTGGAGATTACACCGGCATTTAAAATGAACCTCCATCCGAGATAACGTAGATCCCTGCGGGGCAAGATAATAAAATTTGACAATTTTAAAATAAAGCTTTCTTGCATCTTAAAATAAAATAAAATATTTTAAACTTGTATTTAGCACTTGAGCCAGCCTTTACCCTTGAAACCATTTGCATGCTATATTGTTGCTTGATAGTACGTGGTTTAATGAGTAGTCGTACTCACGGATTTCTAATTTGTTATTTTAAGAGGATACTCTCAGCTTCGACTACGACTACGTCTCTGACGAACCGTGAAGTCAGCTCCTGCGATCAAGCTAGCCTGTGTGAAAGAGGTTCGCTACTGTTGCACTTGATGGATTCTCGATATTGATCTATTCAGCTCTGAGATGTTTCTGGTTTGCGTGCCGATAAACTCCTTTGGAGGATTTTATTCGAATAAATTTGCTTTGACTTGCTATTTTCTATTTTCATTTCTTGTTTAATACTTCTGTTAAGGTTTCTTGATTGATTGCTTGTGATATCGTGCTTACTAACCTCCTAAAATTAGCAAAGTCACAGAAGATCGAGACTTATCGGAAGGTAAAAAAAACCGATCGTTATAGATGGTATCAGAGCTATACTTGACCGTAGGAGCAAAGCCGTAAAACTGTACGTAACTAAAGAATATTTCTAGATTTTTGAATTTGCTATCAAATCTTTATCGTGAAAGTTATTTTCTTAAATCTTGTCATTCGCTTGATGAAAGTCTTGTTTGCTTGGAGTTGTGTTTGTTTAATTATTTTTGTCTTGATCTGCTGATCTTCTATCTTTTTTACTAATTCCTGTTTCTGCTAATGTTATCTTTCTAATCAAAAATGTTTTTCTACAACAAATGACTCTGAGGAGGTCTGAACGTCTTCAGTCTCGTTTTGAGGAGGCCGCTCTAGAGGACTCTGAGGTACCGCCAACCGCTGGTCGTGGTCGCGGTGCTGCCCTCAGAGGTCGTGGTCGCGGTGCTGGAGGCTGTGTACCAGGGCCACCTGCAGCTGACGCACCTGGCATCGGTCGAGGGCATGGCTGTGTTGGAGTACCAGTTTCTCAGGCTGGAGGGCGTGGTAGAGGAGCTGTCATGGACCCTGGTGTTGAGCCTGCTGGTGTTGTCACGCCTGGTGAGGAGGTTCCAGCTGCTCCGAACCTGGCGGAGGTAATAGCCCGACGACGCTTCCGCTTGAATGGATTGTCGAGCAGTCAAAGCAGCAACCCCGTGGATGTGCTCCTACTTCTGATGCAACACAGTACCACCAGCCTGCCAGTTCCTGCATGGCTATGTTCCTAAGCATGCGGCCACCCACTTTCGACCATGCAGTTGATCCTCTGGATGCTGACGATTAGCTCAAGGATATTGAGAAAAAACTTGATCTGATTCAGTGTGACGATCAAGATGCTGTTCGCTTGGCGACTCACTAGTTGACGGGTGCAGCTGGTGCTTGGTAGGACACTCTTTACGCCACTCTTGATGACCCAGAGTAATTCACTTGGGACGACTTCGTCACCGCTTTTCGTGGTTTCCACATCTCTGAGGGAGCCATAGAGGCGAAGGCGGAGGAGTTTCGTAACCTTCGTCAGGGAGGTATGTCTGTCACGGAGTACGCCCACCATTTTACCTAGCTCAGCCGCTTTGCATCAGAGGAGGTTTCGATCGAGCGTCACAAAATATACTGGTTTCATAAGGGCTTGCGTCTTGACATGCTCTTGTATCTGGATGATGGTGTTTAGAAGAGCCTTCGCGAGCTTATTGACAGGTGCCTAGCTTTGATTGTGTCACTTCAGAAGCTCGATCGGTCCAAGGATGCTAAGAGGAGGGCACTTGGTCACGAAATCAGTCAAGAGGTTTCTCAGCGTCAGTGCTTCAGTGGTTCGTTCCAGCAGGGATCGAGACAGCCCACCTTCGCTCGATCCACTGCTCCTGCTGTAGCTTCAGTTCAGAGATAGAGTTTACAGAGTCAGGGAGGTGCTTTTCAGCAGCAACAGTCTGCTTTCTATCCAACAGCGGGTCAACCCTCGGTTCGCTGTTTCAAGTGTGGCCAGGAGGGTCACAAGGCATTTCAGTGCCCGAGGCGCCAGCAGTAGGATCCTGGGGGAGGTGGTGTTCAGTTTGCCACTCCCGCTATGCCACCGCACCAGTTTGGAGGTCGAGGAGTGGGTTCAACGGGCCGTGGCGCTGCTCAGCTGAGCGTCACGCGCAGCTGCCTGAACCACTTCTCTATGGTGAAGGCTCAGAAGACACCTGACATCGTTGTTATTGAGTTCTTGGTTCACTCTCACTTAGTGACAGTTTTGTTCAATTCAGGGGCTACTTACTCGTTTGAGTCGTCGGCGTTTGCGACTACACATAGTCTCCCTACCTCACTCTTAGCTATACCTACACTTACCACTTCACCTTTTGGAGTCTATAAGAGTCGTGTTGAGTGTAGAGGTGTTCGGATCTTGATTGAGGGTGTGGTCTTTCTAACCGATCTCATCGTCCTTCTCTCGCGTGACATTGATGTCATCTTGGAGATGGATTGGCTGGGGAGGCTCAAGGGAGTCATCACTTGTGCTGAGAGGGTTGTGTCGTTGGTTAACCACCACGGTGTTCGAGTGGTGTGTGTCTTGAGAGCGTCCAGAGTTACACCTTCAGTTTGCAGCTTGCAGGAGTTGTCTCTGGGGCAGATTTCAGTTGTTCGTGAGTTTTCGGAGGTATTTCCGGATGAGTTGCCAGGACACCCTCTAGATCGAGATATTGGGTTCGTGATCGATCTACTTTCTGGTACCGCGCCGATTGTCAAGCGGCCGTATCGGATGTCTTTCGATGAGCTTACTTTGCTTAAAGAGCATATCGATGAGCTTTTGAGTAAAGGGTTTATTCGATCGAGTGCTTCTCCATGGGGAGCCTCAGTGCTTTTCGTGAGAAAGAAGGATGGGTCAACGCGCATGTGCGTTGACTACCGTTCTTTGAATGAGGTGACAAAAAGAACAAGTACCTTTTGTCGAGGATCGATGATTTGTTTGATCAGTTAAAGGGTGCGAAGTTCTTTTCCTCAATTGATTTGAGATCGAGGTATTATCAGATGAAGATTCGACCTTCCGACATTCTGAAGACTTCGTTCGTGACGAGGTATGGGTCTTATGAGTTCTTGGTCATTTCTTTTGGACTCACTAATGCTTCTGCCTACTTCATGAACATGATGAATAAGGTGTTTATGGCTGAGTTGGATAAGTTCGTGGTGGTTTTCATTGATGATATCCTCATTTACTCTAAGTCAGCGAAAGAGCATGAGCAGCATCTGAGAGTTGTGTTGGGAGGTTGAAGTCTCATCAGCTATATGCTAAGTTTAGCAAGTGCAAGTTTTGGCTTGAGAAAGTTGCTTTTGTTATCACAGCTGACAGAGTTGTCGTTGATCCCAAGAAGATCAAGACTGTTGTGGAGTGTGAGTCTCCGAGGTCAGTGTCAGAGGTGAGAAGTTTTCTTGGATTGGCAGGTTAATATCACCAATTCATTGAGAACTTCTCCAGGATTGCTAAGCCTATGACTGAGTTGACTCAGTTGGGGGTGCCGTTTGTCTGGTCAGATGCTTGTGAGAGGAGTTTTTAGGAGCTGAAGATGAGGTTGACATCTGCACCTGTTTTGACCTTGCCTGAATATTCGTTAGGATTTCTAGTCTTCTGTGATGCTTCACGTCAGTGTTTGGGTTGTGTGCTGGTGCGAAACAAGAAGGTGGTTTGCAATGCTTCGAGGCAGTTGAAGAAGCATAAGTTGAACTATCCGACGCACGATCTAGAGTTGGCAGCTGTTGTCCATGCTTTGAAGATTTGAAGGCACTATCTGATCGGCAACAGATGTGAGATCTTCACCGATCACAAGAGTCTTAAGTATATCTTCACCTAGTCAGAGCTGAACATGAGGTAGAGGAGATGGCTTGAGTTGCTTAAAGATTACAATCTTAGCATCAACTATCATCCGGGTAAAGCCAATGTGGTAGCCGATGCTTTGAGTCGCAAGAATTATTGTTCTTCTTTAATGTCTGGGTAGTTGAAAATTCTTCCAGATCTGACTAGTTTGAGAGTTGAGATTGTTCCTCAGGGTTTCTTACACGAGCTCAGGTTGCAGTCGTTGTTGATTGAGGAGATCAAGTCAGCTCCTGCGGTCAAGCTAGCCTGTGTGGAGGAGGTTCGCTACTGCTGCACTTGATGGATTCTCGATAGTGATCTATCTTCTCTGAGATGTTTCCAGCCTACGTGCTGATGGACCTCTTTAAAGGATTTTATTCTAATAAATTTGCTTTGACTTGCTATTTTCTATTCTCATTTCTTATTTAATACTTCTGTTATGGTTTATTCATTGATCGCTTGTGATGTCGTGCTTGCGAACCTCTTAGGATTGGTAAGGTCACGAAAGATCGGGACTTATCGAAAGTTCTTTGAGCCTTGTACGCTCAGTCAACAACTATACACACCATGTTACCTTGTATGGGCAGTGGCTTGATCTTGAAGTTTGCCGAGACTGGTTGTTTACCTGTGGGTCGGCGGTGTTGTGTCAGTGTGGTGTATAGTTATAACTCCTCACATGAGATCGAGATACCTCACCTGATTAGTGGTAGGCTCTTCACAGCTTCAGGACCCGATTGTGTAGGCACTTGGGATCCCTATCCTAGAGACGACAGTTAAAGCTTGTGGATGGGTCTTGTGCGTTTACTATATCGAGGGATGTGGCCGCGGTCCTTGCTATGGTGCCACTTCTCATGGGTCTAGGTGCATAAACTTTGCAGAGTTACAGTCAATGTACCTTGCCACATCTTTTTTTAAGGACACCCTCCTGAGTTGTGCTCCTCGTTGAGTAGTTTTGTTTTTCTTCTTCTTCTATTTTAAAATGTTTTGGACTCCGACCTTCGAGCTGTGGCCGGGTGTGAAGATTACATCAACTGTTAAAATGAACCTCCATTCGGGATAACGGAGATCCATGCGGGGCAAGATAATAAAATTAGACTGTTTTAAAATAAAACTTCTTGCATCTTTAAAAAAAAATGTTTTGAACTTGCATTGAGCACTTGAACCAGCTTTTCTCCCTGCAGCTATCCTTGCATGCATATATTGTTGATAGGTAGTGCGCGGTTTGCTGAGTGACTCAAGCCTTTTCACGCCCTTCTTTTTCAGAGGTCAGCTAGAAGATCATTCTCGTATGGTTTTCAGCTGTGGTTTGAGGTTTGCTTCTGCACTCGAGTTGCCTGTGGAGGAAGTGGTTCGTCTTGATGTTTGCTCTCACCCCTTGTTCCCGCTGCTATTCCAAGATCTTGGATTCTCGGTAGTCTTGTTCTGCTTCGAGAAGTTCGATAAGTTTGGTAAGTTCGGTGAATTCCAAGAAGTGAAAGTCAGCTCAGAAGCATGATAGAGAGATTCAGTCGATCTTGAAGAAGATGAGGAAAGGCAAAGCACTGGGTTTCCATGTTGATCAGCAAGGTGCTTTGTAGTTTGAGGACCATATTTGTGTTCCGAGAGTGCCAGAATTGCGAGATGCCATTCTGAGATAGGCTCATGATTCGAGGTATTCTATCCACTTAGGCTGCACCAAAATGTTCGAGGATCTGAGGACTCGTCTCTGGTGGGTTGGCATGAAAGCAGACATTGCTGAGTATGTTGCCTTGTGTGATGTTTGTCGACGAGTTAAGGCTGAACACCAGAGATCGGCTAGATTGCTGAAGCTGTTGTCGATCCCTTCTTGAAAATGGGATGACATCAGTATGGATTTCATCACAGGTTTGCCGTTGACGTCTTATTATCATAATGTTATTTTGGTGGTGGTGGATCGATTGATGAAGACTGCTCATTTCATCTCTGTGAATGAGAGGTACTCAGTTGATCAGTTGACCAAGTTGTACATTGATCACATCGTGAGGTTGCATGGTGCACCGAGAAGTATTCTATCAGATCGCGGGCCTCAGTTTACCGCGAGATTCTAGAAGAGCTTGCATGAGGCTATGGGTAGATACCTGGTGTATGGTTCAGCTTATCATCCTCAGACAGATGATCAGACAAAGTGTGTGAAACAGATTCTAGAGGATATGTTGAGAGCTTGTGTGATCACCTACGGGCAGAGCTGGGAGGACAGTCTTTCTTTTACGGAGTTCTCTTATAACAACAGTTTTCAAGCTAGTTTGAGGATGTCACCTTTTGAGGCGTTGTATGGTAGAAGATGTTGTACCTCGCTCATATGATCAGAGGTTGGTAAGAGGACTTTCTTTGGTCTTGATGCTATCAAAGCTACAGAAGAGAAAGTTAAGAAGATCAGAGAGCATCTCCGGGTTGCTTAGAGCCGACAGAAGAGTTATGCCGATAAAAGAAGTAGGCCCCTTTCTTTCGAGGTTGATGATTGAGTGTATCTCAAAGTGTCACCTCTGCATGGCACGTGTCACTTCCATGTCCGAGGGAAGTTGGCTCCGAGGTTTGTTGGTCCTTTTTGAATTCTCAGAAAGATCGGTGAGCTTGCTTACAGGTTGGACTTGCCATCCGAGCTGGCGGGTGTGCATTCGGTGTTCCACGTCTCTCACTTGAAGAAGTGTCTTCGAGTGTCGGAGGAGCAAGTTGTCCCTAATGTTTTGGATATTCAGGACACGCTCGAGTACCTAGTGATGAAGACATCACTCCTTTAGATACACATAAGAGTCCTCAAAGTAGTATTGATGAAAGTCACCCACGACAATTGAGATTAGAGGTGAGCGTGTTCCAAAACACATGTCTACCATCCTTTAAGAATAGATTGCTACCTAATAACTTTATTATAGTTAAGAATATTGGAGAGAGTCAAACAAAGAATAAAGGACTTAGAGATGCTCAAGATCAGAACCGCACATTCGACTCCGAAGGAGATTCAAACAACTCGGGTTCGAGTCTGACTCGAGCTCCTGGAGCAGCCTACACTAAAACAGATGCATCGATCTCATACGAGCTCTGTTTTAGACGTTCTAGATATAGTTCAAAACCTAACAAGATAACCTTTCCAACGGAACTGGCCTCATCTCCAAATTCTACCGAAATCAGCGGAAATCGTAAAAACAATATGACGTACAGAAACTGTCCGGCTGCTGCGACACTATCTTTTGGCCTTTGGGCCTCGTATCTTTTCTATGCCTATTAGTATTAGGTTTGCCCCTAAGGTCGATCTAAACTCTATAAATTCAGTAGCCGCCATCATTAGAGATAGGTTTTGATTAGTTTTCTTCTGTTTCCAAATAGTTTCGTCGTTGACGGCTTGTTGGTTATCCAACTTCGTGATTCAATCTAGATTTTGCAAGTGAGTTGTATTCTTTATTGTTCTTGCTTTTGTTTTTTGATTCACAGGCAGAGATTAGCCTTCTTGGCGAGGTCAATCGTGTGCGCACGGTTGATAACTAGAGGAGAAGTTGTGCTGCGATTGCGGGGTTCGAATCGTGTCGATTTGAGGCCGGATCGATTGTGTGTCGCATCTCCGCCAAATCGACAGTTATCACGATCTGACGGAAGATCGGAAACAACGTACACATCAAGTGGTAATCAAAGCTTCAGGTATACCGTCAGGTTCACATCTACCCTTGTTTATTTTGCATTCATCCTATCGTCCACAGAAAAGCCGCAACACAAGAAAATGAGTAGATCGTTAGGTGTTCCCCTGTCCAAGCCGTGTTTAGCCTTTGCATAATTTTATTTTAGAGTCCGTAGTGTTGAGTTTGTGTCCTTAGTTTGTGTTTTGGTTGCTAGATTTCGTGATCTTTTTGTATCCATATGTTTTCCTTATCCACGCTTATATATCCACATCTCTATATTTATCCGCTGCTCAATCATCCACAAAAACGTCTACAAAATTCGCATCCAATTTGAAATCTGAATCTGTTTTCAGCCTTTCAAACAAATCTGATTCGAAGATCCATCATTAAAATAGTTATAACTTTTCTTTTTGTACTCCAAATTAAACATATAAGTACTTTTTAGATATCTACAGAATATTTCCCATCCTCCCACCCTAGATTCAACAAATTAATAACAGAAGTGTCTGTTTTCGCGCTCCGAAGTTGCAGCACATATTTAACAAAAATTCAAAATTTTCTCCAGGTCACATCTTTTATCGTATTGATCTAAAATTTAGTCATGTATCATCTTTTGTGCTTTTGGTTCAGAGAAAAATATCCGAAAAATAAAATAAAAATAAAAAAATTGTAGACCAAGAAGCCGGGAGCTAGCCTTTGCTGAATTTTTAAGTGCTAAAAAATTTCCTGATTTCTGGAGCTTTATCATTTGTGTAGTTGCTGCCCTTTGCTATCTTCATTCATATTTTTGTAACATCTAATTTTTTTTATAAGATTAGGCCAGCAACTAGAACATAATACTTAGAACACTTATTCAGTATTACTATCTGTTATAGAATTGTGTTCCACTAATTTTTATTTCAGCCCTTCAAGCTCCACATATATACCTCGGATCAGCACTGTATTTGACCCTGTAATTGTGGAATTACGACTCTCTGGTTTCTCCTGCCACTGGTTGCACCTTCTTTTGCTTTGCTTTGATAAGAATCTTGCAAGAGCTCGGTAAGGCTTTTTCTTTTGCGGAATTTTCACCACCCACTCACTGTAGTTGCAGGAATAATATTTTTGTTGTCCATATGCTATTTTTTAACCATGACAGGAAGAAAAGGAGGTGAATACAATAATATTGTGACAAACTTTGCGAGATGTAATATACCGCAAAGAGATGTTGCACATAATCAAAAGACGCATAAGTTTCAGACCATTGCTACATCATGTCCTTCCACGAGTAACTATATTCTTTCATCTTTCCCTTTATATGATGGTTTAGATTCTACTAAATATATTGTTTGAGAAAATGATATGGATAATCTATTTGGACAATGTCGTATGAGTGAAAGGAGAAAGCTTTTGAATATTGGTCATGCATTAATTTATCATGCTTTAACTCTGTAGCAACATTTCTATATAACAAAAAAATATTCTCTGACATGGAGTGATGCTAAAATTTTTATGAGAAATTTTTTTGTTGATACATGTTTAAAATCTTTGTCTAGTTGTGATGAACACTCTTTGAAGGAGGAGTTTTCTACTATACCTCCTATTACATCTAACATGTTACAGGAAATTGAGATCAAACAAGAAGATAAAAGTGATACATACAAGGAGAAAGAAGAGATATACAATGTTTTATGCATAGCCCAAGATGAGATTGATGATAACACGTCAAAAAGAATTGCTGAAAATAAGAAAAAAAACTTATTGAACATCGATCTACGAAAGGTGATAATATTTTTATTGCGCTGAAATTTCTTGTCTATCCTACTTTTGTAAAGCAACCGCTCATATCACCTTTTATTCATTTATCTTTGTCACTGTTTGATTTACCCACTACTTCTTGTGATAAGGAAAGGTTGTTTGCTAATATTTCTTTTCTTCCTATGCAACAAGAAGTGAATGAATTTGAAACTCCTAATTTTTATTCATTCACTAGTGTTGAAATTAAACATTTCACACTTATTACATGTAAAAATGATGAGCTGAAATTGATATCTTTTTCAAACACTGTGGGTTATATTGAATATGATTCTTTTCGTGACCTTGCTACAGTAGAGATGATGATATTTTTGAATCCTGAATTGCTTTTGTTTACTTAGAACCAATTTTTATGTTATAGCCAATTATGATTCTAGAGGTGTCTTTGTGGTACATAGAATTTATATTTGCTCAAATTTGAAGTCCTCTTGCATGATGAAAATAAATGCCAAACTAGATGATGGAAGTACAAAATGCCTTGCGATGTCATATTTATTTAGTTTTTCTAAGACAACATATTTTATGGCTTCTCAGAAGAATGATCTTGCTGATTTTTGTGATAAAAATACTTTATGTAATGCTTTAGTATACAAAGATGCCATGTTTGCATCTTGTGATCTTTCTACCTATTTGTGCGCCCCCGTTACTAACTATTTGCAGAAGTATCATGATACCCAAGAGAGAAAGCCGAGGACGGCTTTTCATCAAGAATGGGAGAATGATGAAATTATAAAGATCTTTGAGCCACCAAATGATTGCATTCAAATACCCCTGTGGCCTCCACTTTTTCTTGCAGGTTTTAGTGCATGATAGAGTCGAGGTCCAGACAATGAACTTGAGTCGAGGATGACTCCAAAACAAAAAAAAGAGGATGATGAGGACATCACTCCTTTAGATACACATAAGAGTCCTCAAAGTAGTATTGATGAAAATCACCCACGACAATTGAGATTAGAGGTGAGCTTGTTCTAAAACACTCCTTTGGGAATAGATTGCTACCTAATAACTTTATTATGATTAGAATATTAGAGAGAGTCAAACAAAGTATAAAGACTTAGAGATGCTCAGATCAAAACCGCACGTTTGACCCCGAAGAAGATCCAAACAACTCGGATTTGAGTTTGACTCGGGCTCTTGGAGCAACCTGCACTAAAACGGATGCTTCGGTCTCATACGAGCTCTATTTTAGACGTTTTAGATATAGTTCGAAAGCTAACAGATAACCTTTCCAACGGAACTGGCCTCATCTCCAAATTCGACCAGAATTAATGGGAATCGTTAAAACAATATGACGTCCAGGAACTGCCTGAGTGCTGCGACACTATCTTTTGGCTTTTGGGCCTTGTATCTTTTCTAGGCCCATTAGTATTAGGGTTTGCCTCTAAAGTCGACCTAAACTCTATAAATTCAGTAGCCGCCGTTATTAGAGATAGGTTTTGATTAGTTTTTTCCTGTTTCCAAAGAGTTTCGTCGTTGACGGCTCGTTGGTTATTCAACTTTGTGATTCAATCCAGATTTCGCAAGTGATTTGCGTTCTTCTTTGTTCTTGCTTGTGTTCTTTGATTCGCAGGCAGAGATTAGCCTTCTTAGCGAAGTCAATCGTGTGCGTACGGTTGATAACCAGAGGAGAAGTTGTGCTGCGATTGCGGGATTCGAATCATGTTGATTTGAGGCCGGATCGATTTTGTATCGCATCTCCGCCAAATCGAGAGTTATCACGACCTGACGGAAGATCGAAAACCACATACACATCACCTGAGTACCCAGTGAAGATTCTTGATGAAACATTCAAGAAGACGAGGAGGTCCAAGATCAAGCTTCTTAAGGTCCAGTGGAGAAACCACACCGAGCGAGAGGCTACCTAGGAGAAAAAAGAGAATCTGAAGAAAGAATTTCTCTATCTGTTTGAGTCCGCTTCTTGATCTCGAGGACGAGATCCTGTAAGGGGGAGAGTCTGTAACATCTCAGATTTCTCAAATTAATCCAACTGCCAGTTGTCCCAAAACTAATTCCAAACTGCTCTGAAATTTTCTTTAAAATTTTTCGGACGCCAAAATAATTAGGCCCTCAGCCTTTTATTGGACTGAGATTACTTAATTCTGTTCCAATCCCTAATTAACCCCTCCTATAAATACCTCCCCCTCTCATTCTTATCCTCTCCCACATCTCTCCATTTCCCTTCCCTCTTCCAGAAAAATCTGAGAGCAACCATTTCTGTCTCCGCTTTGTCACGCCGACGCTGTCTTCGATCCCTGCGTGCAGCCTCGGTCCGCTCGCCTGCTCCAGCCATCCTCACGTCGCGCCTTCCCCGACGACTTCAGTCGCAGTCCCGCATCTCCAAGCGTTCCCCGTCGCTTATCGCCTGCGCCGCGTCGCATCGTCAACTGCTCCGCGCGCGCTGTCACCGAGTCATCCGCGTCGCCGTAGGAGCCGCACCACGTCGCCCGGTGTGCGTCATCGCGCCTCCAGATCCGCACCCGAGGCTCTACACGACGTTGATTTTCTAGTTGACTCTGTCGCTGTGACCGCTCCCGCACCATCCGTTGCTCGGTCGTCAACGCTGTCAACCGCGAGGACCGACTCCAGCACGCCAGTTCCGGTGTCTAGTTCACCAGTGCGCAAGTCTTGGGTTCCAATCTCCACAACTTCGTCTTCGATTTCCAGATCTCCGGTGAGAAATTCCCCTCTCTCAAATTTGTTTTTCCTCTCCAATAGATTGATGAATTAATTGCTAATCAATTTGCGATTAATTGATTTGTGATTTTTCCTCTCCGTTTGATCCTAGAAGATTCTTAAAATTGTTCTGTTAATTTGTCTCGTCGAGATTGTCGTGTAGAATTTTTCAGGGAAACGGTTTGCCCATGTTTAGCCTACTAGTCCAAATTTAGATTTAATTACCAAATTTAATTGTCGCGTACCTAGTGTCTGATCTCTATTCGTGCATTGTCTAGCTGGTGATCCCGGGGAGGAGTTCCGCGAGCCCTGTCAGTTCGACGACCCGAATCCCGACTACGATGTCGAGCTGCCAGGCAAGCCGCGTTCCTTGATTACTTTTGTATCCAGTATTTTAAACTGCATCTTTTGTTTGCAACCCTAATATGCCAATTGTTTTAAAATATGCTAGTAACATTTCTAAGCCGTGTCTATTTATTGTTCCACAAATATGAGCCCTATAATTGCTTTAAAACAATTATTTTATTTTTATGCTTAGCCATGCTTAGTCGCATTTATTTTTATCTCACACCTATCACTATAAAAATAGAATTTTTGTTAAATGCTTTTGAACTGTGATTCAAATGTGAGAGTTTTATAAATAACTATACATAACTATTTAGCAGGGGCAGAATGGAGTACGAGGAGCTGGGGAATTTTTGAGAAGTTTCTATGGGAGTACCTGTGGCGGGTATAATAGGGAGATCCGGGCTGAGATTTTTCTTTGAGACTTGTTGGTTGTTGACGTTGAGGTTGGAGAGAGTGCCTGCCCCACCAATTAAAGATTAAGTCTTTTGAACCTTATACGCTCAATTAACAACCATGCACACCATGTTACCTTATATGGGCAGTAGCTTGATCTTGAAGCTTGTCGAGACTGAATGTTTACCCGTGGGTTGGCGGTGTTGTGTTAGTTTGGTGTAGAGCTATGACTCCTCATATAAGATCGAGATACCCTACTTGATCAGTGGTAGTCTCTTCACAGCTCCAGAACTTGATTGCGTAGGCATTTAGGATCTCTATCCTGGAGGATAGATGACGCCAGTTAAAGCTTGTGTACGGGTCTTGTGTGTTCGTCGAGACTACGACAGTAGTTCCCGATGACACTTCTCTTAGGTCTATGTGCATAACCTCTGCAGAGTTACAGTCAATGCGCATTGCTACGTCTTTTTGGAAGGACACCCCCTGAGTTGTGCTTATCGTTGAGTAGTTTTGTTTTCCTTTCTCATCTTCTATTTTAAAATGTTTTGGACTCCAACCTTTGAGCTGTGGCTAGATGCGGAGGTTACATCGGTATTTAAAATGAACCCATGTCCGAGATAACAGAGATGCCTGCGGAGCAAGATAATAAAATTTGACAGTTTTAAAATAAAGCTTTCTTGCATCTTAAAATAAAATAAATGTTTTAAACTTGCATTTAGCACTTGAGCTAGCTTTTATCCTTGAAACCATTTGCATGCATGCATTGTTGCTAGGTAGTACGCGGTTTGCTGAGTACTCGTACTCACGGCTTTCTAATTTTTTGTTTTCAGAGGATACTCTCAGCTTCGACTTCGACTACGTGTCCGATGAACCGCTCCTGCGCTCAAGCTGGCCTGTGTGAAGGAGATTCGCTACTGCTGCACTTGATGGATTCTTGATAGTGATCTATCAGCTTTGAGATGTTTTCGGCCTGCGTGCCGATAGACCTCTTTAGAGGATTTTATTCTAATAAATTTGTTTTGACTTGCTATTTTTTATTCTCATTTTTTGTTTAATACTTCTGTTATGATTTTTTGATTGATCGCTTGTGATGTCGTGCTTGCCAACCTCCTGAGATTGGAAAGATCACAGAAGATCGAAACTTATCGAAAGGTAAGAAAAACCCGATCGTTACACCCAGCACGAGGTTGGCGGGAGTCGGTGGGAGAACAGATGCAGGTGGCACGAGGTGGCACTAAAAAGATGCAGGTGGCAGGGAGAAGCAGGACAGAGGCGATAGACGCTTGAGCCGGCGGTGAGGAGAGGGCAGGGTGGTGGAGCTCGTCAGCCCGGGGGTGGAGCTCCAGGCCAGGGGTGGGAGTGGTCGACGGGGAGAATCAGGAGCGGCTCGCCGGCTCCTCGACGGGGAGGGGCAGGGGTGGCAGTGAGTTGTGGCGCGAGCCCGTTGACTGGGAACAGGGGTGGGGTGCTCGAGGTGGGCGGCGGCGGCTGCACGGAAGGCATTGGAGGAGCGTGACACGAAAGAGAAGAGAAGAGATTGAAGTTTTTCTTTTTTTTTAATCCGAAGGAAATAAAATTTACCTAGCATAGCGTGAAAGCTGTAGAGACAATCTCTCTTTATTCTTCTCTAGGGCAAACTCTTAACTTTTAAATTTTCTAGGAAAACTGAATCTTCACCTAGAATTGTGAGCATTTGATAGGAAAATTCTCTCCCCAATTCGAATACTGATATCTGGTTCTCCTTATCTCTCTCCGTAACTCTGAAGTTCAAATCGGAATCCTTCATCACTCCTCTCTCTCCTCGCAATTTTCTCACTGACTCTCTTCTCTCATCTCTCTCCAGCAGGCAGCCAAGGGCCGGCGGCATTGAGCGGGGCTGGTTAGCAGCGCCGTCGTCGAGCAGGGCACGTGGAGCAGCGGCAACGGCGTCGAGCAGAGCCGGTCGGCGGTAGCTAGGGGCGGCGACAGCGTGGAGCAGGGCAGGTGGCATTGAGCGCTGGTGTCACGCAGGGTTGGCGGAGTCCAGGAGGGCGTGGATGTGTCCCGCTTGGGCTGAGGATCCGCTTCTATGAGCCAAGATTCTTACAATCAAATACGTTAGCTTTTCACTTCTTATCAATCAATTCGTAAGTTTTTTATTTGAAACTACTGAATATGTTTTTCAGTTCAAAACATATTATTTTTTTGAAATTTTAACATTTTTATCATTTTATAGCGTTATTATATTATGTAATAATATATTATATTTATTATATTATGTTTATACTACTAGAATCACTTGAGCTCATATTATGTTTATATATAAAATAATTAAAAATACTTAAAATTTGAAAAAAATGTATGTTTTGAAATAAAAAATGTATTTAGTAGTTTCAAATAAAATAGTTATAGAGATTAAAAAGTTAATGTATTTTATGGTAAAAATTAAAATTGAAAATTCTCTCACGAATCACAATCAAGTATGGAACCCAGGGGTTGGTAAAGATTAAAAAGTTAATGTATTTTATGGTAAAAATTAAAATTAAAAATTCTCTCACGAACCACAATCAGGTATGGAACCCGGGCGTTCGCGCAGGTGTCGGGACTAGCATGGGCTGACATGATTTAACGACTTATTGGTTGGGCTGTGATAAAAGGCTGTCTGTAGGTTGGCGAGAAAAGGCCTGAAGAGGCTGAGAAGGTCTTTCTTTTCCTTTAAAATAGTAAAACTGGTCGTGATGGGTTTAACAAAAATTATAAAAATCAACTAAAAACTATTTTAAATCAAAAAATTAAAATTTGAATGAAATTTGGTCGAAAATCGATTGATTTTTTCGGTTTATTGAGCGCTTTCACTAGTTTATCAATCGGATTTCTAGTTTTCAGTTTTCAAAATTTGAAACCTATCAGTTTCACTGATATACCCTTCGGTTTTAACGGTTTAGATTGGTTTTTACTGGTTTTCGAAATTTCAATTTTTTAAAATTTTTAAAACAAAAACCGATCGTCCAGTGTAACAGGACCACTTTTTGCAGTTTTGTTAACTCTCATGCAGATGACATCAACTTTTTTTTCTCCATTAGTAGATCCCGTCATCAAGCTTTGCCCGCCTGGTGGAGCACACCATGGCAAAAGAAAATGACAGTAAGCACCTTGCTAACCCAATGACAATGTTCGAATTATGCACCGCCACAAGAGTCGCATGGAATTTCAGCAACTCAAAAAGTTACGTCAGCTTTCAACAATAAAGCAACGAATCAAATAGCTCAATGAGACGTGAAGAACAATGTAAACATTTTTCTGTGGTGAGAGTATGGCCTCCTTCAGGCCTGAATCTGGTTTGTGAGGAATTCTTCAGAAACAGATATCCATAAATGGTTACGGAGTATTAGTTTGTGTTTTTGATTTATTTACAAAACAACTTTTTGTATCTTATAGAATATACTCATCAGTCTCAAAATACAAGCATTTCTAAATTTCATCGAAGTTAATTTTTTTAACTAATATAAAAAGGTTAAATATTATGAAATTTTGTTTTATTATGAGTCCAGTAACAATTTTAATATACTGTAATACACTATTATTAATTAAAAAAATATCTATTATTAATAGATAAAGTTAAAAAATTGGCATTGATTAAATAAAAACATGCTTATATTTTGAGAAAACTAAAATACGCACCGACCCTCTGTTGGGAAGAGACAACTGCCGCCACGGCGCCGCACCGAAAATTTGGAATTTAGTGGAGGGCCCTTCGTTCGTGGAGACCTCGGATCCCGGAGCAAACACCGCTCGTTTCCTCCGTAGCCGCCTTACCTGTTCCATTCCAGGACGACGACGATGACGCGCGCGGCCGTGCCTCCCGACGGAATTAACCTCCTCCGCCTCCGGTCCTCCTGATTGCCGGCCTACCGGGACCGAGCACGCGCCACCGCCGCCGTCCTAACCGCAGCGGCGCGCCTCCCTGCCCTCATCGCATCGGTAACGCCGTCACGTCCCCGCCCCGCGGTACGGTTCTTGCCCGATCTTCTTTCCCCCGTTTGCGCCGCCTCTGGGTGGCCGCCGGCCCGTTTGTTTGTTCGTTCGTTTTGAGATTAAGGGACGTCTTATGGTTTTCTCCTAATCAAACACTAGTTGAGTAGGTCATTATTTTCTGGCCATCGGCCCAGATGACCGCAACATAAAAAAATTTATGAGTAAACCTCTTCGTTCTTCCCACCGGAACAAGCAACGACTGACTGAATCTGAAATGGCATCTTGGGACACAGGAGCCATTGTTCATTCTGCTTTGATCTCCTAGGCTATGCTTTTGCAGCTCACAATCAGTTGCCTGCTTAGGGCTCAATTCATTAGTTGATGGCTACTGATGGCTAATGCTATATAGTATGGCCGTTTTAGTGATATCAGAATGAGATTGATCGAATCATTTTTTTAAGAGAAAAAGACAGGTTCATAGGCTCATAGAGTCATAGCACGTGCGGCGTCAGACATGAACTTGTCGCGGGGCGTGGAAGGCTATAGGCCTTTGTAACAACCATGAGCTGGAAACAGTATATCTGTAATTGATTTTCTTATCTTGGAGCGGCTTTATGCAATTGGACGTTTGTCCTTGCCGTCAGTAGTGCAAATCTAGCTGCCGGCTGAATCAGTGAAAACATCGAAAATGACATTCTTGTCCTAGTCGACCAGCTAGTATATTCATGGAGTACTTTGCAGCCTGTGAGATGTGTTGAACGTGGCTGCCAAGCTACCTCCTTTCTTTCTGCATAGCGCACTTGACTTCAATTATATTCAGAGTTCAGACCTTGACTGATGGTGACATCAATTAAATTAGTTACAAAAAGTTCTGGAGGCATAAATCATTGTACTATCAAATTAATTCTTTCATGACTCACGATTTTGGCCTCTTCCTTATAAAATTGACTGAAATAATGCTCGGCGCACCTTGTGCAAACTTTCATAGACCAGTTACATTTCTCTCTTGATTTTCTCCTGCCATGTCCTTTGTGGAATTTCCTCTAGTAATTTAATTTCGTCTCAATTAGATTTCATTCCCTGTCCGTTGCAGAAATCCGGAATTCAATGAGTGCCTATATTTTTCTTACTGTGTTAGTAGGAGGGAGATATTCTAGAGAGCATTCCCGCTTAACTCATTTTGATCATTCTCACAGTATGTAATCAAACACGCCCATAATTTCTCCAGTGCCATTAGGTCCTAGGAAATGCCCTGTCTATATTGTGCACGACTTGTGTCCAAAGAAAGAATAAAAATTAATCAGAAGATTTCCATGTGGACTTCGAAAAATAGCACTCATGATCTGCACCTATTAATGATGAGCATTAGTTTGAGAGGGCAGCCCATGCACGTAGCTCCTGCTTGCTCAGGATCTGGGAGAGTGTCCAACCACTTTGGGGTCTTTTGTATTTAACCTTTCCCTACGTTTCTATAAAATGTTATTTCTATGATTTAAATCTTTGACCTCATGATCACAAGGCAACAACTTTAGTGGTGCCAATGATGGGCATTAATTTAAACAGTCTAAAATCTTAATTTTCCATTTTAGTCCTGGGCACCAATTAATGAAATATGCCTAGCCACACGTTGGAAAAAATTATTGATTCATTTCATCACTTTAATTCTAGAGCAAGAGAAAACCTCATTTGAATCCTAATGGGAACGCTCTTCTCATTGGCTGTTGTATTGACTCTTCTCCCCTACCTGGATAGGATATTTTTTGAGGTGCGCTGAACTTGACTGCATTGCCAAGTCTCTTTTTTCCTCCCCCTATATGGGTTTCCTTAATGTTCTTGATTACTATATTCCTAACCTTTTTGTCAGCTTTCATAGTCCTGATATACATCCCATAAAAGTGGACAACGAATCTTTCTGAAGTATATTACGTCTAACATGTGATCAAACATTTGTTGTGTTCTGCTTGTCTATGTATGTCAAACTTGGCTGCCAAGATATTGCCTCTTTCCTCTGGTTTCCTACTGATTGTTTGGCTCTTATATTTCCAGCAATCTTTATAAGAGTGACCTGATTGACTGATTCGTTGCACATACCTTGATCAGGAGCAGGGTGTAAAGTTTCACTTACTAATCCAACATGGATGAACCCCTTCTTGGCAATGGTGTTGGAAAGACGGTAGGGCTGTTAGAGGGCCTGGTGGCGATAGAGATTAGAAAGCAGTTGTACCTTGCGGGGCCCCTGATTGCAGCATGGGTGCTGCAGAACCTCGTTCAGATGATTTCTGTCATGTTCGTCGGTCACCTAGGCGAGCTTGCCCTCTCAAGTGCCTCCATTGCCACCTCCTTCGCAGGCGTTACTGGATTCAGCTTGTTGGTATGTTTTTGCAAACTTATTCCTTTCAGTTTCATATGTTTTTTCTTTTCGTTTTAAACAGATTTCATGCTTGGGACCTGGAATGATTTTATAGAGTTCAACAGCAAACTGGATTCTTTTATGGCCCATTTCAGACTGGCATGGCGAGCAGCTTGGACACGATGTGTGGGCAAGCATTTGGAGCAAAGCAGTACCACCTACTGGGCATCTACAAGCAGAGGGCTATCTTTGTTCTTACTCTTGTCAGCGTTGTCGTCGCCATTGTCTGGTTTTACACTGGCCAGATCCTCCTGCTCTTTGGTCAGGACCCTGATATTTCGGCTGGGGCAGGAAGCTATATTCGTTGGATGATTCCGGCACTGTTCGTTTATGGACCACTACAGTGCGATGTCCGATTCTTGCAGACGCAGAACATAGTCCTCCCAGTGATGCTGAGTTCTGGCATCACGGCGCTGAACCATGTTTTCTTGTGCTGGCTGCTTGTGTACAAGATTGGTCTGGGCAATAACGGCGCTGCCGTGGCCAATTCCATCTCATACCTGACCAACGTTTCCATCTTGGCTCTCTACATCAGGCTCTCACCTGC
>BCLG01000832.1:113415-148502 GCA_001602295.1 Zoysia matrella
TTCCGTCTGCACTGATGGTCTGGTGAGTTTGAATTTTAATCCTTAGTTGCAGATAAAGCTTTTCTGTTTACCATCAACAACTGATTGAGATCCTGCATGTTCACAGCTTGGAGTGGTGGTCATTTGAGCTCCTGGTGCTTCTTTCTGGACTTCTCCCAAATCCTAAGCTCGAGACATCAGTATTGTCTATCTGGTGAGTTATGTTCAGATGGATATTTGAAATTTCTGTTTGTCCTTTATTGAGTCTTGACGCACCATCTTTTTTGCAGCTTAAATACAGGTTCTTTAGCTTTCATGATCCCGTTTGGGCTTGGTGCAGCCATAAGGTATGATCTAACACATCCATCTCAATGAATTGCTACCAAACTATATTTAACGTTTGATTCTTATACCATTGATATGCTTCTGTTGTCTTCTGTAGTACCCGTGTTTCAAATGAGCTTGGCGCGGGACGACCAGAAGCTGCCCGATTGGCTACCCGTGTGATCATGATGGTGGCTCTAGTGGTCGGGGCAGTTATGGGGCTTGTAATGATTCTGGTGCGCAATTTGTGGGGTTACGCATATAGCAATGAGAAGGAAGTGTTGGAATACATAGCCAGAATGATGCCAATTCTTGCTGTGTCTTTTGTGTTTGATTCCCTCCAGGGTGTTCTGTCAGGTATACATAGTTGCCAGTTCGAACAAAGTAAAATTAACAGATATTCCTTATTGTTGTCATTACCTGTTCTTATCTGCATGTTCTTGATACTTTTCTTCAGGTGTTGCTAGGGGTTGTGGGTGGCAAAAGATTGGCGCCTGTGTTAACCTTGGTGCATACTACCTGGTCGGTGTTCCAGCTGGTTACTTTTTCGCATTTGTTTACCATCTGGGTGGAATGGTAATTTAGTACTCTATATCCCGTACAAATGGAGTTCAAGTTCCACTTAATTTCTCTTTTGGACAGGAATAACTTATCAAAATTATATATCTGAGCATATATCAGGGACTCTGGCTGGGAATAATGTGCGCGCTCGTTATGCAAATGGTTCTGCTTCTCATCGTAACTTTATGCAGCAACTGGGAGAAAGAGGTAATCAAATCAATCAAATGGTTCTGCTTCTCCGACTGACCAGCTTGTGGATGTTCTTAGTCGCTGGTAACATCTGTTTTGTTGCTTTTATGCAGGCTTCAAAGGCGAAGGACAGAGTGTTCAGTTCATCCCTACCAGTAGACATGACGACATGACACACGCCTTTAATTGCTGGAGAGCCTGGAGGCACCAGAAATTTTGACGAGGAACTCTTGACAAGAATCGGTCGCTCAGAAATTCAGAATAGAACATGACCCTTTTGCACATGTTTTGCTGGGAAATGGGAACCTACTGTTCTATAGTATTACTGGGACATGAATACGGAAATACTACCGTATCCCTTCTGTTAATTATCCATGTAAGAGACAGGGTAAAGAAATATTCTTACCCTTGTACGAACTCGTCGAGACCTTAAGGAGCCGAGCTGTCACCACCGGGCAGCGTCATCGTCTTAACAGCCGTTGAGGAAAGCCACCACCGTACGAAGAAGAGTTGGCGTTCGGGTCATAGATAGAGGCGCATCGCCTGCGCCATGGTCGCCAGCAGCAGCTTAATTACGCTTCTCCTGTGTTGATTTTCTGTATTGTTCTTCACTGTATCTAAATGCGATTGCGCAATAAAATATGGGATCCATCTTAATATTCTGAGAATAGATCCATTTTGCTATGACGCTTTTGGTTATTTCTCCATTGGCCATGAAATTGGCAAAAATTAGCAGTATAGCGACAGTAGAAGAAAAAGTTAGCAATATCCAATGGTGAAAATAACATAATCAACACTATCGAGAAGTGAAAATAACATCATCAAATCAACAAAAGGTGTCCTTTACACAATTATTTCTAGCGAGAGAACGAATTTTGCGAAAGGCCAGGCGCCGCACCCACCGGACTGTCACCCAACTATCTCGTTTGTGCTGCTGCGCTAGGCCGGCAGGCGCCGCACCCACCGGACTGTCACCCCACTATCTCCTTTGTGCTACTGTGCTAGGCTGGCAGGTGGTTCTTCAGAACAATTCAGAACAAGCAACAAGGCCATGATCTCCTAATACAATTTAACTAAGGGCCACTTTAGTAAACCTTTTGGCTCCTAATTCTCTAGATACACTCTTGATTTTTTTATGTGAAGTGATTTTATGATTAAAAGTGATTTGTTTTAATTTTTTAGGATAAACTTTTAAAATTAAGATAGAAAATCACTCCACACAATCTACTTTCTTTAGCTCTCAGCTTTTAGTTTATTTCAGAGAATCACTTAACAAAATTAAACAAGAATCATTTCTTCTGAAAACAGTATTTTGTAAAGTTTTTCAGATTCTGATTGAAAATCAAGAGCTGAGAGCTCTGTCAAATGTCCCCTAAATTCAAAAATCTAAAGAGTTCTGTACTTTAGTTAGCTATCTTCAGCTGTAAAACGTGTTTTTCGCTATTACTTACCGGCGATCCTTTCATGCAGAATTCTAAATGTGATGGGAACAACATGATACATAATATTCAAAAACATGTTCGAACTCGTTCCAATTTTCTAAGATAGATGACTCATAGCTCTCGGTGGATGCGGTTTGTTCTTCTTTTCCTGGACGCCTCCTGTTCCCACCTCCACCCCACCTTGGTCGTTTCTCATTTCTCACACTCCTCGATCCTTCTTGTTCAGCCAGCATCCACCGTCGTCGGCTCTCCTCTGCTTTTAAGCTTGCTCTTGCCTGATGTTGGTTGGCTGCATTTGCACACGGAAGATATCCCAAGTTAATGTGCTGCTTTCGACGTGCTGGGTCTCCTGGCCCTGTGTTTATCGCTCATCAATGGCAGATGGCATATTTTTTGTAGTTGGCACAAAGGCACGCATCACAGAACAGGATCGTGTCAACCTTGTCTTAGGATTTCGGAAATTGCAATACAATATAAACAAACAGGCGGGACTATTCGCCTCCGACCATAGCAAAGCCCATGCCGCTCTCCGACCACCGCTACCCCCATGACCCACTGGGCTTTTTTTTTTAATCTTTTTATTTTTTGTGTTTTATTTTTATTTCTTATACAACCTGGTCCAAGTTTTCCTTTCTGGTTTAAGACAAATGTGACCAAACATAATTTACATTCTAAGAAAAGAAATACGAATACAAATTGTGTAATATAAAATTGTTATTAGGTTGGTTGCCGTTATTAATTTAACCCCACTGCCAGCCATTCGAATCATAAATCTGTTACGTATAAACTGTACACTGAAAGTAGACAAATATCTACATGGATGATTGAAGCACTTACAAAGAGGACTAGGGTGAACACCAGCACATCCTCAGAAAAAAAAAACCTTTGCCATTCTCGTCCCTCGCTCATTCACACGTTATTGCCTGTAATTTGCATTCTTTCTGATTTCAAATCTTGTAATATATCCTTTTTATGCTCAAGCGCTTTCCTTATTGCTTACTCACACCATTCTACAATTCTTGGCACTGATTAGCTGGTGAACTAGCCGCCTTCTAAATTGATATCACCATTGACTTTTGATATCAATTTTAATTATTTGTCTTATTTAAAAAATAAGTTTAAATTTGTAAAATTTTAAGTTGTAATCTAAATAATTCTAATAATAAATCAAATTATAATAAAATATGTTATTTTTTAAAAAAATTGAATAAAATGAATGGTCAAATTTGATATTAAAAGGCAACGACAACATCAATTTAGTAACAGAAGAAGTGTCTCATAAAATAGATCTACCTGTTCCTGCCAATATTCACGTACTAGTGTACATCTAGGTTAAAGCTATTTAACTTTTTTATATTCATGTAGTGTATCCATTCGTGCCATTTGGGATCCTTTACGTCTCCTTTGGAACGAAAATTTTTTCACAAAAATTATAGTTTCCTGCAATCCAAAGAAGGCCTTAAGAACATCAGTGGCAGAATCAAGGAACTCCATGTTCATGTTCACCGGAGGGTAATGTACAAGGTTCAACTTGCCGTTTTGGCTTGGAAACCGCGGTTCACCCGTTTCACTACAAGAAATCTAGTGATCTATGACGAACCATATTAATTATGGATTGCAAAAAAATCGTCACAAAACAACAAAAAAATGCATCATCATGTATCTCGCGTCATAGATTAAACCGGATGATGATTTTGATATTTTTGTCAGGGATTGTATAAATCTGTGATGTTTATGTTCGTCACAAAGTAGCCCAGGCCCAGTTAAGCACAAATCTTAGTGACAAATTGAATCGTCACAATTTGAGATGCCACATCAGCAAAATGAGTGACGTGGCAACAAACATAGGACCATATTTTGCATCCATCCAAAACATATCAATACAATGTTCAAAAGATTCACAAGAACACAAATTAATATATACCATCATCTGACTTAGAACAAAATTTTATTCAAACATCATATTTTGTACAAAAATATGTCTTAAATATCATCACATAATAAGCTGCTATACTAATTAACTGCAAAATGCTTGCTTTCTTCATGCCCACCAACATAGTACAAGCATTTTGCGACACCAATATGATACACTTTACAGCAGCTAAATTTTGCTTCAACCAAACCATGACAGCATGCAGCCAAAAAATGATGGGCTCAAGACTTCAAGCAAACCATGTCACAGAACTATACAAGTTTCTCAAAAGTCCACATTAAGATAAATTTCCACCTCATGCCTGTATATTGACAGCCTATAGCTATTTCAGCAAATCAGCACCAATTGGAAAGAGTTATGGACTCACCAAAACATGTCGTCTCCTAGTTGCCATCTCCAAATTTTCAATCTCTTTTAACTGATTGTTTATTTACTCATCTGATCCTAAAATGAAAAGAGAGCAACCGATCATCAGTATTATAAAGACATTTCAATTTTGGCACTAATAAACACTGTAAACTAGAACTTTCTGCGCCGTAGCACCTTTCTGCACCATCTCCACAAGCCTCTGCTGTAGAAATCTCCTGCTGCTCGCTCGAGTAAATTGTAAATACAAAATTTTAGAAACAGGATATGCTACTTGCCATCCATTATCTCGCATGAAACCCTGATGCCATATTGGGGTGACATGGAAACCGTCCAAGACACGATTTGAGAACTCCTAAACAAAATAAAATGGAGAGAGCTCTTTACATGTTGTAGAATCTAGCGAGAAAAAATACTGACTACAAATATTAGGCACAAACAGAAGAACAGGTGATTAATACCGTCGTAGCATTTCATATGACTGTGCTGGCGTCTTTAAGGAGGTAAGAACACTGAATCTGCTTGCTCACTATCAGAAAACGAAAGGCTGAATCAACTGGAGCGGTGAAGGAATGCAAAGCAGGCGAGATGAGCGCATGTCTTGTGAGCTGCGCTTCCTGGTGATGGGCAGCATTGGGAATGGGGGAATCAGCACACCGGCGGCTCATCCTTGGGCCTTGGCCCTTGGCCTTTCTGGCGCACTGCCTGATGCACAATTTGGCCGTATCGGGCAGCAAAAGTTTATGTAGTCATTTGCAATTCAATAAAAGAAAAGCAAACTAATAAACAGCATGTTAAGCATTCAGATAATCAAATTAATTTGATTAAGTAAGAGATCAAAACGCACCAAAGCTCACAAAAATTATTTAGCAGGGTTCAACATTTCTAAATGCTAGCTACAGATCACCAGATACTTGGCATTGCCTCCTAGAACAACAGGCAGCACCGAAAATGAGGCCATTTTGAAAAATCATCACATAATCCTGCAAAGTTCAACGCATCTTGGTCTGTAGGATACCACATAATCATTTTGAAAAAACGACAACTTACTAGGAATCTCACAAGCACCAATACCTCATGTCTCTTTGCAAAGTTCAACGCATAATAATTGACAATACCTTACAGAAGCACCTCCAAAAGAAATTCATTCCAACTAATTCATTCATTGGATATACCTCGTCAGGCTGGAGCGGATCGAGGACAATGAGCGGCTGCACCTGCCCCGGAGAGAGAGAGAGAGAGCTGCGTATGAAAAAAGAAGCTCACCTACATAGAGGTCGCTTTCCGCGCTGTGATGTAGCAGCTCACCCCACCGCAGCTCTTTGGGTTCGGGGCTAGGGATACGGAGTCGATCTGGCCTTACACCTCGGCGACGGCGGCAGCTGGCCTTGGGCGCGTGGTAGGCCAGTACGGCGCGGCGCGGATGCGCGCGGTCTGGTGGGCAGGGACGGCGTGCTGCAGCCGCACGAGGGCGCGGCGGATCCGAGCGCGCGGCGGCCGGGAGGGAAGGGCGGGGGAGGCGGGGGAGGGGAACCCGGGGCGGTGGAGAGGCACGGGAGGAGGATCCGCTGCGGCGCCATGGACCGGCTCCGGCGGACGCGGCCAGGAGCAATGCGTCGACGGCGACGGCGTGACCTGCGGGAGAGGGAGAGAGAGAGAGAAAGTAGAGAGATAAGAAAAGAAGAGGAGAGACGAGAGATTTAAAATGCATGGGCGGGACGTACGAACCCGGATCCATGACGAAAATTTTAAAATATCATTGATTTCTGCTTATTCGTGACGATTTTGTTGGAACGTCATTGATTACTGGCCAGCCTGTAACAAATTTTGAATAACGTCATTGATTTCTGCCAATCCGTGATGAATTTGTTGCAACGTCATTGCTTACTGACCAATCGGTGAGGAAATTGTTATATCGTCATTGATTCTCGTTGATCTGTGACAAATATGTTATATCATTAATGATAATTTTTAAATTCGTCACCACAAATATGTCACGGATTAACAAGATTCTTGTAGTATTCGACGGTTTTCACGAAAATCGTAAAAACCGCTACAGTAAATCTAAAAACCGAATAAATTTGAAAATCAAATTTTTGAAAGAAAACTGATCGGTTTTTATAGTTTGCCGACCGGTTTTTACAGTTTACTCTTTTTGATTTTGAAATAAAATCGATTTGAGCGGTTTTTCATGGGTTTTAGCGATAAACTGCTCGGTTTGATCGGTTTTTGAATTTTTAAATTTAAAAAAAAATTTAAATTTTTAAAACAAAATTTGGTCAACCGCTCAAACTGAACCACAACGGTTAGGTCAAAAATTGCAAAAACCGAGCAGTTTACCGCGGTTTTTTAAACCCGAGTAACGTACCTTCGATGGCCTTGCTCTATGCGCACGAATTCTGTGAGCATAATCACATGTTCAGGAAAAGCGTACCTTGCTTAGATGCGACGCCATGGCTAAGGCCGCTGCTACCTCCATCCTCCTCCCTTTCCCTTGAAAGAGGAAAGCATCACCGCCTCCGAACTAAACAAGGTCGGTCCTATATACAAGGAGCAGACAAGAGTCGCAGTCGACTTGTGGCTCTGGATTTTAAAATTCTCGGTTGAACTGACCAACGAAAGGCTTGCTTGATCCGCTGTTCTCGGTCAAGGAGATAGCAAGGATCCCTGCTGCGCTTGCTCGTGTGTCTGCTAAAAAGCTCTGCATTTGTGTTGAGGTACATGCTTATTATAACATGTTTACAGCTTTAATATTGCCATCAAGTAGATACATTTATTGGTATGGTGTTTAGGGGACTTACTACTGGGTAGGCAGCAGGGTGGGCAGGAGCCTCAGAAATAAATTACAAGAGTTCTGGTCTCTCAAAAATCGAGAAAGATCTGGTTCTATATATGACACGTGTTTTATCCTATCTGAAAATCCATTTTTCTTTTCTTTTATCTTTATATTGCAAGTTGATTTGCAGTTTGTGATAGAATATGTGTCATATTTAGAACCATGTTTTTTATATTTGTGAGAGATCGGATCTCTCATAATTTGTTTCCTAGCCCCTCCCATCCAATAAAAAAATGTAGCCCCTCCTATTTTCTAGACCCTAGAGGAGCCATGGTAGGAATAAGAAAGACTAGAGATAGGAAAGTTTTCTAGTGTACATAAGCTATCCAATAATACATGTTTCTTAAAAATTAGCCTTCACACGTACCTTCTATATATGATTATTCCTTGAGATATTCTTGACCCTCGGATCAAGCCAACACGCGCGTGCATGTCGGTGTGCAAAAACAAAATGGAGAGATCATGAAAACTAGAAGTTTTGGTTTATCAAACAGAAAGTTTCGGTCTGTCAAACTGAAAGTTTCGGTCTGTCAAACTGAAAGTTTCGATTTTGGCAAAACCGCAGTAGCACCTGAAAACTCAAATCCGGGAGGGACCCTGTGCGGACAAGGGCTTCCTAGGGTTGGTCTAGGCTCGGTCAAACCAGCTAGATCTTTTTCATCGCCACCAGGATGAGAGAAGAAGGGAAATGGGGTTGAGAGAGGGGCTAGAGTCTGAAAATATAAGGCAACTTGATAAATGACGATTGAAATGTTCTCAATCGGCCGTGAGCCTCTCTTTATATAGAGGTGTGGTGGTTTACCTCCGTGGAGTCGGTGACTCTGACAAATCGGCAAGCAATCAAATTTGAAACACTTTCTTAAAAATAGGTAAAACTGGAACTTTCGGAATACAAAACCAAAACTTCCAATTTTCTCGGAGCAGCCTGTGTGCAGCCCCCATCTCCCCAACTGAAGGCGTGGCGGCCGCCTGGCGGAGTGCGAATATTCGGCGACTCCATCTCGTTCGTCGGCGGCGTGCTTCTAGTCCCCAGGTGCGCCATTGTGGTAGTGCCGCCCTCATCCTCCTCCCCGTTCTTTCTCCGTTGCCTTCCCCGACGCTCACCTTCCCGCTTTCCAGTTGATGTGTGAGGCCTAATCAATCCCCGCTCTCTCAAGTTCTCATGTCGCAGGCGTCTTCATCTACCGCTCGCAGTCGGCGGTCAAGCGCAGCTACGGTCAAGCGCAGCTACTGTTTCCCGGCAACCCGCACCCCTTGCTGTTGTTGCTGCAGCGCCTCTGACCACTGCTATCGAGCTGCAGGCGCCCATTGATGATGTGACTGGGTTGCCATTGATAATGTGCCCAGATTGCAAGGACGTAATGGTGTTTGCTGCCACTACCACGCTGTCTGAGTATAACATTAGAAGGAGGTTTTTCAAGTGCCCCAAGAAGAACTATCGAAATGTTAGTGTTATAATCATTTTGCATTGCCCAAATTTCATTCTTGTTTGAATGGGCATGCCTGAGAATGGTAGTGTTAGCAATCAGTGGCTGCACTATTGATGTTAATTTGCCTGTTGTTTTAATTTGGATGCAGGGGACATGTACTAAGTATTGGTTTGAGGAAGAATATGGCGTCTTCCTTCATGATAATGGTTATCTACTGTCAGCTTCCTCGATCATTGCAGCAGCTTCGACAACAAAAAATTTTGAGCTGGTGGAAAAAAATTGATAGCTTAGAGTAGAATCTGAACAAGGTGAAGGAAATAGTTGGCAAAAACAGGGAAGGCATAGGAAGCTGCATTTGTCTAATGTGTGGCTGTCTGAATGTAACATTTCTGGTATTGACCATCCTTTTAGTTGTAACTGTATTGTTGAAGTAGGCAATGATGATAAAGTAGACTAGGACATAATGTATTGAACTTGTTATCCAGGATGTATTTGCAATTGGTATGAATGTATTTGCAGTTTATATGCGCCTTTCTAATGTATGTTGGAATTATAAACATCCCTTTTGCTTTGATGTGTAACTTGTGTGTGATGAAATTTTGGCAGCATGTATGTAACTTACAGATTTTTTGTAGTATATATCATCTCAATGAATTATGGGCACTTTGTGGCTCCAAATGAAATATTTATGGATTAAGTAGTAAGAATTGAAATGTTAATTTATTTGGTGCTAAGAATTAAAATTGAAAATTCTCCCACTAACCACGATCAGGTATGGAACCGAGACTAGCATGGGAGAAATGCTTCACTTACAAACAAAGTTTACAAACTACTTACAAACTATTTATATGAGGAGTGGACCCAACATTTTTAAAGCAGTTTTTTTTTTGTGAGTAGTAAGTAGTTTGTAAGATTTTGTTTGTAGGTGTAGCATGGGGTAACATGATTTAACGACTGTGGTTGGGCTGTGATAAAAGGCTGTCTGTAGAGAAAAGGCCTGGCGAGGTCCAGATCGCATCAACTTTTTTTCTCGAGTAGTACTCCTAGATCACATCATCATGCTTTTTGCCCGCCTGGTGTAGTACACGGCAAAAGAAAATGACAGTAAGCATCGTGCTAATACGACAACAATGTTCGAATTATGCACGGCTACCAGAGTCGCTTGGCATTTTAACAACTCAAAAGGTTATGACAACTTTCTGGAGTACATAAAGTAACACGTTGGCAAAAGTCATTGATTCATTTCATCACTTTAATTATAGAGCAAGAGAAAACCTCATTTGCATCCTAATGGGAACGCTCTTCTCATTGGCTGTTGTGTTGACTCTTCTCCCCAGCCTGGATAGGATATTTTGTGAGGTGCACTGAACTTGACTGCGTTGCTCCGTCTCTTTTTTCCTCCCCCTATAGGGGTTTCCTTAATATCCTTGATTATTATATTCCTAAACTTTTTGTCAGCTTTTATAGTCCTGAAACATCCCATAAAGTGGACAACGAATCTTCCTGAAGTATATTACGTCTAACATGTAATCAAACATTTGTTGTTTTCTGCTTACCTCTGTATGTCAAACTTGGCCGCGAAGATATTGCCTCTTTCCTCTGGTTTCCTGCGGATTGTTTGGCTCCTATATTTTCAGCAATTTTACTAGAAAATCTGCACGGTAATTGTCACACTTTTTTATATGTTTTTGTTGTGCGCTTCAAACTCTAGTGGAAGCAGTATATTTTAAATTTATTATTTAACAAATAAAAGTATAGTTGCCCTAATATAAATAACAAAGTTACATAAACATATACTCCGGTGTCAAAAAAAAGTTGTCGACATGTTATTCAAAGCAAAAGTGTGATCTTGTTATCTATAAAATATTTAATAAAAAGTAGCATCGGTACACTTTTAAGAAAGTATTTTAAAAACAAATTATTTCTAATTTTGTAACTTAATAAATTTAAAATTATTTCTAATTTATATTGGCAATGTTTGATTAAAACATTGCGTTCAAAGCTATTTTTTTTAAACCGGAGTTGTAAACGGAAAAAAGATTGAATCTTAGTTCTCATAGTAATTAAGGAGCATTTTTAGGAGATAAAACAATTTAATTTATCTAAATATATATTTTTATTACATATAAAGATCTTTAATTGTAGCATATACTTGCAAGACATAAAAGTAGAATAAATTTATAGGAACTCTATTGAATCTATAGCAAAAGTAAATTTGATTTAACAAAACAGTTACAGTTAATTTTTTATATCTATGTATTGTCCATATGTACTACTATCGAGATAATGCACCCCGAGTATCTACGGATCAACTTCTACGACGCCGCCCATCTACGGTCTGTAATTCAGCGGCCCACCAAGGACTTCACAAAGGCGGCCCGGCCTCAGCGGTCGAGAAGCCTCGTCAAGGCCCAAAAACGGAGGCGTAATCATTCCGACCCCCAGGGGTCGAAACCCGAGCTATCAGGATCCAAGCGGTCGGGACTCGCCCGCCGATCGCTGGAAAGCAATCATCACCTCAGCAAACACGTCGATTTAGAATCCCTGGTGATGCGCAGTTACACGAAGAAGATAAGCATTCTGAAAGGTTCCGCAACTACCTGGTTAAGCGAGAAACAGACCTTCAGGCGATAAAGCTGAGCAGTAAAGCAACCCTGTTCTCTCTCAGTGAACAAGGGTACGAATAGGAGGCGCCGATCGTCTGGCCCGAACGCCAGAGAGCATGACTCTCTGGAGAGCGTGGCCCCACCTGTCAAGAGATCATCCGTTTCCGTAGACAGAAAGATGCTTAAACTATGGTCCAGTCACCCCAACCATAGTTCGGTCAAGACAACCCAGGTCCGGCCCTATATAAGAGGCACCCGGGGAGGAGCAACCACAGAGAAAAAAACCAAGAAACAAGATACGCGACAGACACATAGAGCAACAGTGATAATCAACACCTGTAAACCACCCCCACCACGCGAGCTTAGGACTTTCAGATCCGTCCGGAGCCCTTCCGCATTGTACTCTCGTGTTCTTAAGATTTATACGATCGATCTCTCGTCCCTGGACGTAGGGTATTACGCCTCGAGGCAGCCCGAACTAGGTTAACCTTTGAGTCTCACTTGTATACTAGGCCATTCGATTCCGAAAATGCACGATCCCCCGTCTGATCATATAAATTTACTGTGTCGATGTACGAAACACCGACAGTTGGCGCGCCAGGTAGGGGGCTTTCGGTGCGTTTTTGTTCGTTGTTTCGATGGCTTCGGTTTTCGCTCTAGTCAAAGATTCTTCCACCTCTCGACTATTCTTTGGGGATTTCGCGGTTGCCATCGCTCGTGATGGTCGATCGTGAAACATATCCACTTTCCCTACTGGCCAGGCCTTCCGCTTCGGGAGCCTGGATTTCGTCGCCAACAACAGCGGCGAACTCCACCTTCAGATCTTTTAGAAGCGGCGTTCTCCTTAACGTCGCTCGCCTCGACGCCGTCTTCTTCATTGTTCGCCTCACGGCGTGTTGGGCCATGATGCATCCCGTGAGTGCTTCATGTTGCCCGTCAAAGCCGCCGAGGACGAAACCTCCGGCAAGGCAGCACATGACGATCCATCTCCACACCTTCACGCTCTTACTGTGGTTGAGGACGCACTCCGGCGCAAACTTGCGACCGGAGGCGATCCAAAGGGTAAGGGCGTCACCGTGACGAGTGGTGGTGTCTGAGCACAAGCCCGCACTGCTTATCAGCAGATCATGGACGGTGGTACGCCTGCCTTTAAGACGCCATAAGAGAATCTGGCGGCGGCGGCCTATGTCCTTTATGAATCTCCCACACCCGATAACCCCATCCTCAAAGAGACTTACGATCGTCTCTGCGTCTACCTTGATAGCGCTTTGCAACCACCCGAACTATCTCTTCGTCGGGCCTCTGAGGCACATAGTTTCTATCGGCCGAGTGTCGACCGTCGAAGCCCTGCTCACGGCCATCGTCGTGGACGGGCCGAGGCGAGAAAGCTCGACCCCGCGGCCGGCAACATCCGCCGCAGCTTGGGAGAGCATCGTGACGCCCGTCACACCATCGAGGCACGGAGGCAGGCCAGAAATGACCGCTACACCGACTCTGGCCGCGACCGATCCCTCGAGCGATGTCCTCGACGGCACAGCTACGATGACGCTCGGAGCCTCAGCCCCGACGACATCGGACCTCGAGCGTTCGGGGCCCGCATCGGAAGAGCCGGCTTTCTCGACAAGTTCCGCGCTCCAACCAACATCATCCGGTACACTGCCGAAACAAATCCCGCCCACTGGCTTGAGGACTATCGCCTCGTGTGCCAAGCCGGTGGCGCGAATGACCTCTTCGCCATCCAGTACCTGTCGCTTTTCCTGTCCGACTCGACCAGAGGGTGGCTCGAACATCTTCCGAGGAATAACATCCACGACTGGGCCGACCTTCGTCACGCTTTCGTCGGCAACTTCCAGGGGACATATACCCGCGCGGGTAACTCCTAGGATCTGAAGAACTGCAAGCAGAAGCCCGGCGAGTCCCTCCGAGACTACATTCAGCGATTTTCGCGCAAACGAAACGAGCTGCCCGACGTCAGCGACGTCGACATCATTAACGTCTTCATCTGCGGCACGACATCCAAGACGCTCGTCCACAAGCTAGGGTGTAAAAACCCTCGGACGGCACGCGCCCTTCTCGACATCGCCACCACGTTCGCCACCGGGGAGGAGGCTGTTCAAGCCAACTTCAACTGGGAGCAGGCCAAGGACAAGGAGAAGTCCAAGGCAGACCGAAGGAAAGACGATCGTCCCGACCGGCGGGACGGGAGCGGGTCTAACAGCAAGAAGCAAAAAAGCCGTCGGCAAGATGAAGAGTTCGTCGGCGTCACCGACCGACCGCCTCGACCTCCTAAGAAGCCAGCCAACCACAACCACCACTTCGAAAAGATGCTCGACAAGATCTGCACCTACCATGCGACTCACGAGACGCACACTCTACGGGACTGCAACCTCATGATGGCCTTCTTCAAGGGGTATTTTCGCCCGGACGCTCGTCCTCAGCAGAAGCAGTCCGACTCCTCGGCGAAGGAAGGGAGGGCGTCCTCGAAGGCACTTTCCTCGAGCCAGAAGACTGTCTGATGATCATTGGCGGGGTAGTGGCTTATGAGTCACGCCGCCATGAGAAGCAAACCTGGCGGGAGGTCAACATGACCGTTCCTGCCGTCCCTTCATATCTCAAGTGGTCGGAGGCCCCGATCACCTTCGACATGTCTGATCTCCCCGACCACGTGCCTCAGCCGAGGCGCCTGCCCCTGGTGCTTGATTCGATAATCAGTACCACTCGACTGTCCAAAGTCTTCATGGATAGAGGCAGCGCCCTCAACATCCTCTACATCGACACGTTCAAGGCCATGAAGCTCTCGAGGTCCGACCTTCTCCTGAGCAACGTTTCGTTTCATGGCGTCATCCCAGGGGGTAGCGCCGTACCCCTGGGTCGGATCATGTTGCCGGTCACCTTCGGCGACCGCGACAACTTCAGAACGGAGAAGCTCACCTTCGAGGTGGCCGATTACTTCAGTGTATACCATGCCATCCTTGGCCGACCCGCCTACACCAAGTTCATGACAATCCTCAACTACGTCTACCTCAAGCTCAAGATGCCGGGGTCCAAAGGTGTCATCACTGTGGCCTCTCGCTTCAAACACGCTCTCGCATGTGAGAAGGAGAGCTACGAGCTGGCCGTCACCCTCGCGGGGCGGGCCCAGCTGGAGGAGATACGCCAGTCCCAGGTGTTCGCTGCAACGCTTGACCTCGTTCGAGCTCGCCAATGACTCAAGGAGATCGCCCTCGATGACTACGACACCTCCAAGAAAGCCAGAATCGGGACCGCGCTCTCCGATGCATAGGAAAGCGCGCTCGTCGACTTCCTCCACCGGAATCGGAACATCTTCGCTTGGGCACCATCCGATATGCCAGGCATCCCGAAGGAGGTTGCCGAGCACTCTCTGCACATCGTTCCCGGCTCCCGACCGGTGAGGCAACAACTTCGACGCTTCGATGACGAGAAGCGTCGCGCCATCGGCGAAGAAATCACTAAGCTGCTCGATGCCAAGTTCGTCAAATAGGTCTATCACCCAGAGTGGTTGGCCAATCCTGTAATGGTTAAAAAAAATGGAAAATGGAGGATGTGTGTTGATTACACGAGTCTCAACAATGCATGCCCAAAGGATCCATTTTCTTTGCCCTGCATAGATTAGGTGGTCGATTCCAACGCAGGGTGCGAAACCCTCAGCTCCCTCGATACGTACTCCGAGTACCATAAAATATCCATGCGAGACTCCGACCAGTCGGCCACATTATTTATCACACCATTCGGCTCGTTCTGCTACGTCACCATGTCTTTCGGCCTCAAGAACACCGGTGCCACGTACCAGCGCTGTATGCAAAAATGCTTTCACAGTCAGCTGGGATGGAACCTGAAGGTCTATGTCGACGACATCGTCGTCAAGACTCGGCAGGTGGCCGATCTCATCAAAGATCTGGAAGAAACCTTCGTCAACCTCCGACGGTTTCGCATCAAGCTCAATCCCGAGAAGTGCGTTTTTGGCGTCCCCACCGGCAAGCTCCTCGGATTCGTCATCTCCGAGTGTGGCATCGAAGCTAATCCTGAGAAGATCATCGCCATCCGCAACCTCGGGCCCATCAACAACATCAAGGGTGTCCAGAAGCTCACTGGGTGCCTGACGGCTCTCAGCCGCTTTATCTCCAGACTGGGTGAGAAGGCTATGCCTTTTTACCGACTCCTCCGTAAGTCCGACCGCTTCTTCTGGACCCCTGAAGCCCAGGAGGCATTCGAACAATTGAAGACCATGCTGTCTTCCCCGCCAGTCCTAACTTCACCAACCCCCTGTGAGCCGTTACTACTCTACATGTCCGCCACCGCCAAGGTCATCAGCGCGGCGCTTGTCGTCGAGTGATCGGAGGACAGTCGGGCCTTGAAGGTCCAGCGACCCGTCTACTTCATCAGCGAAGTACTCGCTGACGCCAAGACCTGATACACTCAAGTGGAGAAGCTGCTTTATGCGATCCTCATCACGAGTCGAAAGCTTCGCCACTACTTCGACAGCCACTCTATCTGAGTGGTGACGAGTTTTTCCCTCTAGGAGGTTATCAACGGGAAGGACATGTTCGGGCGCATCGCCACATGGGCAATGGAGCTCATGGGTCATGACATCACCTACGTACCTCGGCAAGCCATCAAATCCCAAACCCTCACCGACTTCATCGCCGAGTGGATCGAGGCGCAAGAGCCATCGGACTCCATCGACCCCGAGCACTGGACCATGTTCTTCGATGGGTCATGCCGACTCAAGGGCTCGGGGGCTGGCGTCGTTCTCATCTCCCCCAAAGGAGATAAGTTCCGGTACGTTTTGCAGATTCACTTCCCAGCCTCCAACAACACCGCAGAATACGAGGCTCTGCTGCATGGCCTTCGCCTGGCCATCACGCTCGAAGTCCGAACTCATCGTCAACCAAGTCAGGAAGGTGTCAATCTGTCGAGATTCTAAGATGGAAGCCTATTGCCAAGAAGTTCGCAAGCTCGAAGACAAGTTCGACGGGCTCGAGCTTCATCACGTCCCACACCGCGACAATGAAGCAGTCGACACCCTCGCTCAGATGGCCTCGAGACGAGATCCAGTTCTCGACGATATCTTCCTCGGGGTCCTCACCAAGCCGACAATCAAGCTCAAGGACGACGTCGCCGACCCTCACGCTGAGGTGGTGATCGGGGAGCAGGTCCCGACCTCCAAGGCCGAAATCCTGGCCATCATCTCTGATTGGTCCCAGGACATTTATGCGTATCTCCAGGAGGGCACCTTGTCGTCCGACACCAACGAGGCCCGACGAATCGTGCGCCGGGCGAAATCTCGTCGGCGACAAGCTCTACAAGCGCAGTCCCAGTGGCGTTATCCAACGCTGCATCCCTCAGGCGGAGGGTCTACGTCTTCTCGAGGACATTCACTCAGGGACTTGCGGGCATCATGCTGCCCCGAGGACTCTAGTCGGCAAAGTTTTTCGTCAAAGCTTTTACTGGCCTACAGTAGTCTCGAATGCGAAAAAGCTTGTACGCTCCTGCAGGGGCTGCCAGTTCTAGGCCCGTCAGATGCATCTACCGGCCCAGGAGCTTCAGACGATCCCGATCACCTGGCCGTTTGCGGTCTGGGGGCTCGATGTCCTCGGGCCTTTCCGCAAAGAGCCCGGGGGCTTTACCCACCTGTTTGTCGCGATTGATAAGTTCACCAAGTGGATCGAAGCAAAGCCGACCCCCTGCATCAGTTCGGGTCGAGCCGTCGAGTTCATCCGCGACATCATCTTTCGTTTTGGGTCCCAAACTCCATCATCACTGACAATGGGACACAATTCACCGAAAACGTTTTTCGAGAGTTCTGCGGAGAGCATTATATCAGGCTCGACTTCGCCTCTGTCGCCCACCCAAAGACCAATTGGCAAGTGGAACGAGCCAATGGCATGGTACTCCAGGGACTGAAGCCTCGGATCTACGACTGCGTCGAGCAGTCCGCCGAGCGGTGGACCCAACAGCTCCTGTCCGTGTTGCGGGGCCTGCGAAGTACCCCCAACAGAACCACAGGATTTACTCCTTTCTTCACGGTATTCGAAGCCGAAGCCGTTCTGCCAACCGACCTCGACTACGACTCCCCAAGGGTCAGAGCCTACGACGAGCAGAGGTCGAAAGAGGCGCGGCAAGACACCCTAGACCAGCTGGACGAGGCACGTGACGTGGCCATACTTCGGTCGGCCAAGTACCAGCAAAGCCTTCGACGACTACACGCTCGGCGCATCAAGGGTCGGACCCTCAGAGTCGGTGACCTTGTGCTCAAGAGAGTGCAAGACAAGCGAGATCACCACAAGCTATCTCCTCCATGGGAAGGCTCGTATGTGATCAAGTGGGTTTTAAAGCCTGACACATACAAGCTGGCGACACAAGATGGCGTTGAGCTTGTTCACGCCTGGAATATCGAAAATTTGCGTCGTTTTTACGCATAGTAAAGTTGTTTGATCTCTATGCATCCTGTTCATATCTTATCCACTAACTATGCCTTTGGCAGAGAAGCGCAGTCTGCTCGACTACACTCCTCTGCCCGGGGGCTATCATCAAAGTCCCACCTGAGGATCAGAACGACCAACCCAAGGATCCAAAGGCCCTGTGCCTTGTTAACATTAAACTAAGGCTCGACGCCTTCCTCTTTTCTCGGAGGTCGACCCCCTCGGCTCGTGACTCGCTACACAAGTGACTCGGCCTAACTCTTGCGGACTATGAGCATTCTTGTTCAAAGCAATCCTCGCGGCTAACGGTTCGACCCGGCGTCGGTGACGCTCTAAGGTCCGAGTCCGACACTCAACCCTACGAGCTATACCCGACCCAGTCGCCTGACCAACGCCCAATGGAACGCAAAGAACAATGTGAAACGCTTGATGTTAGAAGGAGTCAGAAACATAAAACTTCACAAAACATGTTTACAGGTACCACTACAAACTACAAAGCCAGAACATCTAAAGGGGAGGGAGACGGTCAAAGCGCTCCTTCATCAAGGTCGGTTGGAGGAAGCAGCTGATGATCTCCTGCGCCTGAGGCTTAGAGTCCTAAAAAAACGTCCCCGAGGCGAAACCCTCGGCAATGTGCCCGACGTCAGCATTGGGGTAATGGGACCGAAGGTGCGCCAACGTCAACGACGCTCCATCCCGCAGGGCGACGAGCAGCTCGGTGCGGATCAGCTCCGGCAGCATCTCCAGCACTCGGGATGCCCGGTCCGCCGACGTGCTCAGGTCCTGAGTGTCATCGAACACCTGATGCACCAGCGCCCGACCCGACCACAGCAGCTTCCGAAGCTCCACGGACACGCCTGCATCTCAAAATTTCAGGGACCCGTCTCCTTAACAAATTAACAAGCACACTTGATACTTACTCTCATGATTTTTATACGCAGCCTCAGTGGCCGACCGCTTGTTGGCCAGGTCCTGTTGAAGCTGAGCCGTCGATGCTTCTAGCGAAGCAGACAGCTTCTGCACCCTCGCCAGTTCCGCCATGTACCTCCTCCCCTCGGCCTCCAAAACGTCAAGGCGATCCTCTGAAATGTCACGGCTTTTCAGAGCGAGGCGGCACAGCTCCTCCGACCGCTCCAGCGCGCCGTTGGCCGCCTCCTTGGCCTCCTCGGCCAAGCGCGTCCGATCCTTCAGCTCTCGGATCTCCCGGGAGCTACAGTCGGCCAAAGTTCTGCGCAGTCTAATGCGTCAGCAAGGAACAACCGGATGAACATTCTTGTTGGCCAGTAAACTATAAAACTTACTTGCGTAGGTCTGGCGTAACATCCCGACCTCCTCGCCGAGGCTCCTCCTCTCGATCTGTAGCCGAGTGATCTCCATTTGGAGCTCTCCTGGCTACCTCTTTCGAAGCCCTCGGTGCGTCTTTCAGCATTCCCGAGGGCGATGAGTCGGTCGGCGACCAATCTTCTGGCCTCATCCCGCTCGTCACGGGCCCGAGCAAGCTCGCGGCGCAATGACTCGACCTTCGACCGGTCGAGACCTTGCGGAGGCTGGCGAAGTGCCCTCTTAAGGGTCCTCTGCGAAGACCCGCCAATCAGGTTCATGTATAATTCTGAAAATTTGAGATACTAAAACTTACCTGGCAGAGCGCTCTATATGGATCGGCCATGGTCTCTTGGAACTCCTCCAAGCACTTCTCGGCGCTTTCCATGTGAGTGAGCGCTGAGGAGACCCATTCGCCCCCCGAGCACATCTGGTCGTACAGGAACCTCCAAGAGTCCCAGACGACCTCATTGGAGGTTGGAGGATCGAGTACGGATGGCGTCTTGGTGAAGTGGACGGAGAGGGATCCGGCCTCCGCCTCAAGCTTCAGGGTCGCCCCGGATCCACCTGCTGCGCAGAAGCCTGCGTCGCCACCACCAACGCCACTGAAGTGGCTCTGGTGGTTGGCGACAGCACAGGCGCTGCTGGAGCCAAAGGCTCCCTCGAAGCCGACGGCACGGTCTCTTCCCTCGTCCCCGCATCAGGGGACGGCCCGGCCTGCCTCTCCGTCAGAACGACGACGCCCGGAGGCACCGTAGTCTCCTCCACGACTTCCACGGCCCCGGCAGTGGACAAGCCCGTCGACCGCTGGGAAGCAGTCATCACCCCAGCAAACACGTCGATTCAAAATCCCTGGAGATGCGCAGTTACACGAAGAAAATAAGCATTCCGAAAGGTTCCGCAACTACCCGATTAAGCGAGAAACAGCCCTCCAGACGATAAAGCTGAGCAGTAAAACAACCCTGTTCCCTCTCAGTGAACAAGGGTACGAACGGGAGGCACCGATCGTCTGGCCCGAACGCCAGAGAGCATGACTCTCTGGAGATTGTGGCCCTACCTGTCAAGGGGTGATCCGCTTCTGTAGACGACAAGATGCTTAAATCATGGTCAGGTCACCCCAACCATGTTCGGTCAAGACAACCTAGGTCCGTCCCTATATAAGGGGCACCCGAGGAGAAGCAACCACAGAGGAAAAAACCAAGAAACAAGATACGCAACAGACACATAGAGCAAGAGTGATAATCACCACCTGTAAACCACTCCCACCACACGAGCTTGGGACTTTTAGATCCGTCCGGAGCCCTTCCGCATTATACTCTCGTGTTCTTAAGATTCATACGATTGATCTCTCGTCCTTGGACGTAGAGTATTACGTTTCGAGGCAGCTCGAACCAGGTTAACCTTTGAGTCTTACTTGTAGACTAGGCCATTCGATTCCAAAAACACACAATTCCCCGTCTGATCGTATAAATTTACTGTGTCGATGTACGAAACGCCGACAACTACCGTATACTCCCTCCATTCATAAATTATTGTTTACCGTTGATTTTTAATATCATCTTTGACTATTTAACTTATCTAAAAATTTAATTCAAACATGTAAAGTTTTAAGTTGTGATTCAAATAACTTTAATGATAAAGCAAATTATAATATATAAAATTTATAAAAAAAATTAAATATGACCGTAGTCAAAATTTATGTTAAACTTGAAAAAGTTAAGGCGATGGCATGGTCGTTCATGTCTGCTCCCGTCGAGTAGAAGCACGCTCCTACGTTGATTAGAGAAAAGATTTTTTTCTCTTTTTTAATATTCACCGTTAGATTTTAATCTGACGGTTAATATTTTTTAAAGTGATGTGACGCAACGAAGATTAAGAGAATGTTTGCGCTTTAATATATAAAGATAAGAGTGACCTGATTGACTGATTCGTTGCACATACCTTGATCAGGAGCAGGGTGTAAAGTTTCACTTACTAATCCAACATGGATGAACCCCTTCTTGGCAATGGTGTTGGAAAGACGGTAGGGCTGTTAGAGGGCCTGGTGGCGATAGAGATTAGAAAGCAGTTGTACCTTGCGGGGCCCCTGATTGCAGCATGGGTGCTGCAGAACCTCGTTCAGATGATTTCTGTCATGTTCGTCGGTCACCTAGGCGAGCTTGCCCTCTCAAGTGCCTCCATTGCCACCTCCTTCGCATGCGTTACTGGGTTCAGCTTGTTGGTATGTTTTTGCAAACTTATTCCTTTCAGTTTCATATGTTTTTTCTTTTCGTTTTAAACAGATTTCATGCTTGGGACCTGGAATGATATTATAGAGTTCAACAGCAAACTGGATTCTTTTATGGCCCATTTCAGGCTGGCATGGCGAGCAGCTTGGACACGATGTGTGGGCAAGCATTTGGAGCAAAGCAGTACCACCTACTGGGCATCTACGATCAGAGGGCTATCTTTGTTCTTACTCTTGTCAGCGTTGTCGTCGCCATTGTCTGGTTTTACACCGGCCAGATCCTCCTGCTCTTTGGTCAGGACCCTGATATTTCGGCTGGGGCAGGAAGCTATATTCGTTGGATGATTCCGGCACTGTTCGTTTATGGACCACTACAGTGCCATGTCCGATTCTTGCAGACGCAGAACATAGTCCTCCCAGTGATGCTGAGTTCTGGCATCACGGCGCTGAACCATGTTTTCGTGTGCTGGCTGCTTGTGTACAAGATTGGTCTGGGCAATAACGGCGCTGCCGTGGCCAATTCCATCTCATACCTGACCAACGTTTCCATCTTGGCTCTCTACATCAGGCTCTCACCTGCTTGCAAGAGCACGTGGAGAGGGCTATCAAAGGAGGCGTTTCGCGACATCATCAACTTCTTGAGACTTGGTGTTCCGTCTGCACTGATGGTCTGGTGAGTTTGAATTTTAATCCTTAGTTGCAGATAATGCTTTTCTGTTTACCATCAACAACTGATTGAGATCCTGCATGTTCACAGCTTGGAGTGGTGGTCATTTGAGCTCCTGGTGCTTCTTTCTGGACTTCTCCCAAATCCTAAGCTCGAGACATCAGTATTGTCTATCTGGTGAGTTATGTTCAGATGGATATTTGAAATTTCTGTTTGTCCTTTATTGAGTCTTGACGCACCATCTTTTTTGCAGCTTAAATACAGGTTCTTTAGCTTTCATGATCCCGTTTGGGCTTAGTGCAGCCATAAGGTTTGATCTAACACATCCATCTTAATGAATTGCTACCAAACTATATTTAACGTTTGATTCTTATACCATTGATATGCTTCTGTTGTCTTCTGTAGTACCCGTGTTTCAAATGAGCTTGGCGCGGGACGACCACAAGCTGCCCGATTGGCTACCCGTGTGATCATGATGGTGGCTCTAGTGGTCGGGGCAGTAATGGGGCTTGTAATGATTCTGGTGCGCAATTTGTGGGGTTACGCATATAGCAATGAGAAGGAAGTGTTGGAATACATAGCCAGAATGATGCCAATTCTTGCTGTGTCTTTTGTGTTTGATTCGCTCCAGGGTGTTCTGTCAGGTATACATAGTTGCCAGTTCGAACAAAGTAAAATTAACAGATATTCCTTATTGTTGTCATTACCTGTTCTTATCTGCATGTCCTTGATACTTTTCTTCAGGTGTTGCTAGGGGTTGTGGGTGGCAAAAGATTGGCGCCTGTGTTAACCTTGGTGCATACTACCTGGTCGGTGTTCCAGCTGGTTACTTTTTCGCATTTGTTTACCATCTGGGTGGAATGGTAATTTACTACTCTATATCCCGTACAAATGGAATTCAAGTTCCACTTAATATCTTTTTTGGACAGGAATAACTTATCAAAATTATATATCTGAGCATTTATCAGGGACTCTGGCTGGGAATAATGTGCGCGCTCGTTGTGCAAATGGTTCTGCTTCTCGTCGTAACTTTATGCAGCAACTGGGAGAAAGAGGTAATCAAATCAACCAAATGGTTCTGCTTCTCCGACTGACCAGCTTGTGGATGTTCTTAGTCGCTGGTATCATCTGTTTTGTTGCTTTTATGCAGGCTTCAAAGGCGAAGGACAGAGTGTTCAGTTCATCCCTACCAGTAGACATGACGACATGACACACGCCTTTAATTGCTGGAGAGCCTGGAGGCACAAGAAATTTTGACGAGGAACTCTTGACAAGAATCGGTCGCTCAGAAATTCAGAATAGAACATGACCCCTTTGCACATGACCACAAATCCACTTTGGTGTTTTGCTGGGAAATGGGAACCTACTGTTCTATAGTATTACTGGGACATGAATACGGAAATACTACCGTATCCCTTCTGTTAATTATCCATGTAAGAGACAGGGTAAAGAAATATTCTTACCCTTGTACGAACTCGTCAAGACCTTAAGGAGCCGAGCTGTCACCACCGGGCGGCGTCATCGTCTTAACAGCCGTTGAGGAAAGCCACCACCGTACGAAGAAGAGTTGGTGTTCGGGTCATAGATAGAGGCGCATCGCCTGCGCCATGGTCGCCAGCAGCAGCTTAATTATGCTTCTCCTGTGTTGATTTTCTGTACTGTTCTTCACTGTATGTAAATGCGATTGCGCAATAAAAGATGGGATCCATCTTAATATTCTGAGAATAGATCCATTTTGCTATGACGCTTTTGGTTATTTCTCCATTGGCCATGAAATTGGCAAAAATTAGCAGTATTAGCGACAGTAGAAGAAAAAGTTAGCAATATCCAATGGTGAAAATAACATAATCAACACTATCGAGAAGTGAAAATAACATCATCAGATCCGCTTAAACAAAAGGTGTCCTTTACACAATTATTTGTAGTGAGAAACGAATTTTGCGGAAGGCAGGCGCCGCACCCACCGGACTGTCACCCCACTATCTCCTTTGTGTTATTGTGCTAGGCCGGCAGGTGGTTCTTCAGAACAAGCAACAAGGCCATGATCTCCTGTACAATTTAACTAAGAGCCACTTTGGTAAAGCTCCTAACTGTTGATTGTTCTCTGAAGTGATTTTGAGCTGCAAGTGATTTTCTTTGATTTTTTAAGATAAACTTTTAAAATCAATACAGAAAATTACTTCATAAAATCTACTTTTTTTTCAGCTCTTAGTCGTTTAGTTTATATTGTATTGCAATTTCCGAAATCTTAAGACAAGGTTGACACGATCCTGTTCTGTGATGCGTGCCTTTGTGCCAACTACAAAAAATATGCCATCTGCCATTGATGAGCGATAAATACAGGGCCAGGAGACCCAGCACGTTGAAAGCAGCACATTAACTTGGGATATCTTCCGTGTGCAAATGCAGCCAACACATCAGGCAAGAGCAAGCTTAAAAGCAGAGGAGGGCCGACGACGGTGGATGCTGGCTGAACAAGAAGGATCGAGGAGTGTGAGAAATGAGAAACGACCAAGGTGGGTGGAGGTGGGAACAGGAGGCGTCCAGGAAAAGAACATACCACATCCAACGAGAGCTATGAGTCACCTATCTTAGAAAATTGGAACGAGTTGGAACATGTTTTTGAATATTCCCATCACATTTAGAATTCTGCATGAAAGGATCGCCGGTAAGTAATAGTGGAAACATATAAACTCAAATAACTGCTCTAAAGCTCACTGCTGCAGGCAGTAATGTCTGTTGCGTTCGCCTGCATTGCGGTAGTAGCTGCCCACAAGCTCACAGCCACAGGCGGCATGCCTCCAGGAAGGGCGCAGCGAGCATCTTTGGATTTGGCCCCAAATCAAAACAACTGCCGCTGCCGCTGCCGGCGTAGGTGTCCACAGCGGTAGTCATGGGAAGGACACAACGCGGCGAGGGAAGTGCGCGGCACATGCATCTGTGTGATGTTAGTGGATGGCGGCCGGGAACTTGATCTGGTGATCTCCTTGCTGATCATTTTTTTCAATAATTCCATCCATACAATCCCTTTAGATGTGCTTCTCATCTATATCATCATATTACATCATTTTCATGTGACGTATAATTCCACATGTCATTGAGTGGCTTGATGATATAAATAAAAAATTATCTCAAATTGATGTTATGAATGCAAATATGGATACACCTATTTTTTCTGTTAATACGATCTATTTATTCACTGTGGTATTAGTAATAACTAGTCTCGATACTCATCTAAAGAAAAATATCAACTTTATAAAATAATATATTTAAATTTAAATTTAAATTTTCTCGTTCTTCAACATTATTACGAGGCCCTCTTTGGTAGGGCTCTGGCTCATTCTAAAACAGCTCTGGCTCTGGCTTCTTTTAAAAAAAGACTTCTATGGCTCGGGCTCTGATCTTATAAAAAATATTTAGTAGAACAGCTTCTTTTATGGGCTCTTCTATTTTATAGGAGTAGTTAACAAGAGAAAAAATACCATGTAGACGAAGGAGTAAAAAAAAACCACATTTTTGTGGCTCTTGACTTCACCTCTAGCTTCTCCTTAAAAACAAGAAGAAGAAGACGGTAAAAAAGCTCTACCAAACGGGGCTTTAACCCAACACACCTGAACCAACACCCCTAGCTTCCCCTCAAATATACCAAAGTTTATATAACCCTCTAAACTATTTTTTTCAATTGGCCTCTATAAAAATGTGAATTTAGTTCAATTTACCCCTTAATACAATTTGTATTTTTTATAAAGCCCAATTTACCCCCCCCCCCTCCTCATGTATTGCCAAAGTCCAAAAAACCTCCTCAATTATTTTTTTGGTTTGGTTTATCCCCATAAAATGCCTTTTTTTGCTTAAATTTACCCCTAATACAATTTGTCTATTTTACTTCTCCATACAAAAGAATAATATTAAGATACAATTTTATGAGATGATAAAGAACATCATATATAACACACATTACAAAAATACGTACTGAAACTTTTATCATTATTTTCATATAATTTTATATCCCAAAGATTAATTTACTATTAAATGCTTTTTTCTATAAAAATAGTAATAATATTTTTTTGAAATATGTTATGATTTATTTTATCATCTCATAAAGTTTTATCTTCAGATTATTCTTGTGTATTGGGAAACAAAAAGACAAATTGCTTTAAGATGTAAATTGATCCAAAATCACATTTAGTCGGGTAAGTTGAGCCAAAAAAATAGTTTTGAGGTTATTTGGACTTAGGCTAACTTGAGAGGAGTAAGTTGGACTTTATCTATTTTTTTTATCCTTACACAAGGGTAATCTTAAGATAAAATTTTATGAGATGATAGAGCATGCCATAATTTTTGTAATAAATACGTTATAAATTTTTATCATTATTTTCATATAATTTTGTATCCTTATCATTAATCTTTATCATACTATATTTTAGTATATTTTAGTATAGGAAAAAGTTTTATTTGCCTCCCTCAACTATTGCTTTGCTTTTCCTTCTACAATTACAAAACCGGTACTCAGACTCTCTCAACTGTCAAACCCGTTCGCTATTCCTCCTTAGGCGGTTTGGACAGCGATTTTTGCGGATGTGGACATCCACGTGGCAGCTCTAGCTGATGTGGATAGATGTGTGGCAGTCCCCTGGCGACGTGGACAACCAACATGTCCTCTCTTTACTCTAAATTAGAAAACAAATACTTAACGAGCTTATAAATAATAAAACTTTGTAGAAGTTTAAATTATCTCACAAGGAACAACTTTTATTTTAGTCATAATTTTAAATACAGACATATTGTATTTTTGAAATTCAAAAAGACAAATAACCATAAAAAATAATTTAGACCTTCCAAACCTTTTGATAAAATTTCTTAATTTTTTCTTAAATCCATATCTTTCTAAGTACTTTCAAACAATAATTGTTTCACATACATTTTCTTTTGAAAATCATAAATTTCTCTGTTTGAACTTGATTCAAATTTCAAATTAGCACTATTTTTAATTTAATTTGAGATCAAAATTTAATTTGTCTAATTCTTGTATCTCTAAGTGTTTTCAAACAACAATTGTTTCATATACATTTTTTAGAAGTTTTTAAATTTCACTTTTTTTTAACTTGCACTCAAATTCAAATTTTAAATTTGGAATAAAATTGTTTCTTTTGAGATAAAATTTCAAATTTATTTAAATTCATGACTTTTTATGTATTTTCTTACCAGAATTGTTTCACATACATTTTCTTTGAAATTTTTTAAATTCCAATTTTGAACTTGAACACAAATTCAAATTGTCAAATTTCAACTAAATAAATTTTGAGATAAAATTTCATTTCTAATTTTAAGATCAAATTAAAAAAAAGTGTTTCATTTGAGATCAAAACAATTCATCTCAAATTCTAAATTTGAATTTCAATTTGAGTTAAAAAAAAGCGAAATTGAAAATTTTACATGGAAACTATATGTGAAACAATTATTTTTTGAAACTAGTTAGAAAGATGTGAGTTTTTGAAAACTTGTAAAATTTTATCAAAAACTTTTAGAAGGTATAGATATTTTTTTTACTTCGAAATGGTTATTTGTCTTTCTAAATTTTCTGAAATAAAATGTGTTCCAAATTTTAAATTGGGCCTAAAAGAAAGGTTGTTCCTTGCGAAATAATTTATAAATATGCAAAGTTTCATATTTGTTTTGAGCATGTTAACTCTTTGTTTTCTAATTTATAATAAAGCAATAATGTATTGGTTGTCCACGTTAGCAGAGGATTGCTACATTGGCTTTGCACATCAGCTGGAGCCGCCACATGGATGTCCACATCAGCGAAAGCCGTTGTCCAAATCGTCCGAGGAAAAAAAAGAATGAATTTGACAGTTGAGAGAATTTAAGTACCCAATTTTGTAACCATAGGAAGAGAAACAAATAACCGTGATAATTGAGGGGGACAAATAAAACTTTTTTTTTCCTTTTATGGGCCGTTTGAATCCTTTCATTTTGAAGGAATTGAAATCCATATAATGAGTTAGGCTATTTAGCTTAGAATTTGAGATTCCACAACTTTTCTAAGCTCATAGACTATCTCAAATTTATAGGGTGAGATAGAAATGGATTCTATATATTATTATGCTACAATTCTATTCTCTAATTTAGAACACACTCTTCAACTCACTTCTTTACAATAGAAATGCAATATATAAGTATGTCCTACACCTAACAATAAATATACAAATATATTCTATATACAACTATATTATCTTAATTAATCTATGTCTAAATTGCAATTCTTAAAATGAATTAAATTTGAAGGATCCAAATGGGCTTCATAGAGCGCGTTGACCCCTCTTCAAAATCAAGAAGGCCCAGTAGTAGAGTTAAAACGGCCCAGTCCACGGAAGCCCAAAAGCCCTCCACCCGATCCTGTGCAACCGCGACGCGACCCACGACCGCCGGCTGCGCCGCCATTTCGAGTAAGATGTCTGCTCCTGCTGGCGGGGACGCCGCCGCAGGGACGCCGGAAGCAGCTGCGCCATTCTCAGAAGACTGGAGGGAGCGGATCGTCTTCCCAGCCGCTGCCGCCGGTGAGCCACCCACCGCATCCCCATCTTCCATTACGTTCTTTAGCTCGCCGTGCCGCTTTCCTGATCTCGATTTGGATGCTTGTCAGGCGTGGTTGGAGCTGCGTTCGGGCTCCTGTCTCGGCACCGCGCGCGCCTTGGCGCTACCCGCGCTGCCGCCACCTACGCATTTAACCTCGCCATCGCCACCGGATGCTACGGAGGTGAGGTCTCTAGAATGGAGGTGTGGGGATTGAGTGCTGCAAATAATGTGATGAGAATTATCTGTGCATATGGAAACTGACTGAGGATACTGGTTTCCACACCTAGTCACAGAAGCAGCGAACCATTTGTCTCATAAGTTAGCACCATTAGCCCGTGCACTGGCGTTTAAGGAAAAGGAAATAAACTTATGCATGTGTGTGTCTTGGTGAACAAATGATTTAAGGTAATATTTTGCATTCCAGGTTCACATTTCAAGAAAAAAGAGCTTGAACAGGTTGCTAAAGGCTGGTCCTGTAGAGTAATTTTCATGTGGTAGCAGCTTCGCATTAGTTTTTGAAATGTTTTTAGCTTATGTGAAAGTTATCAAGATATAAATAATTGCATAGTAGTACTTTTCAACCAAATGTGGATATCAAATGTGGCATGTTTCAGTAAAACACATATTTTTTTCTTTTTATACGGCCACCCAGGAGCACGTGAACTTGCAAGAGATGCTCGCTCGTCAACTCCTGATGATCCCATGAATTCTGTTGTTGGTGGACTGGCCAGTGGAGCTGTTTTGGGCAGAATACAAGGTTGGTCACTCCTACAGAACACCGTGCTTCATACTTGAAAGTTGTCCAGGTGGAGTTTTGCCGTGACTAGCATTTGGTTAGTTCAGATGTCATGTCTAATCTTTTGTTTTTTTTGGTTCTCGAATCTAAATTAGTTTGTTAGGTTAGTAGGACTGATTTTAGAGCTTACCTGTGAAATCAATATCTAGATTTTTGGAGCATTAGGATGTCTCACATATTTAAAAACATGTGTAATTGTGGTTAAAATTAAATCAAAAAGGTTGGTTATCATGAGATTGTTCGGGTGCAGCTAAATAGCATTTAAAGCCTGAAGACTATTCTTGCTTAAGCTAAAACAAGCTTTAGCACTGGTATATTCTAAGTGTGCTCATATTTGTTTCCTCATGGTTTATTATCTAAAAAAAGTTGTATCATCATGGGAGATAACAGAAACAAATTTAATTTGTTTCGATGCGCTCTTCATTCATGTTGACTACTTGACACAGAAACATGGGAGCAGGTACTCTAATGGTCTGCCTGGCAAACAGAATTGTTTCAGATTTAACCTTGGACAGAAACCAAGCAGTAAAAACCGAATTGTTTTGAGGTTGAATTGTTGTTAGTCGTTTCGCATTTTGTACTAGGACTGTGAAATGGGGAAAAGCCACTAATGCACCGATGCACTCCACTGATTCATTCTTTGCCCCTCCCATGGTCGACCTGCACGTCCGTCAGTCTCCTCTTTAAATCTCAACTAATTGCTTCCCCTTGGTCCATGGATCATTTTCCCGCGCCCTGTTCTCTGATTCGTCCCTAAAACAGCCCCAGTCCCCCCCCCCCCCCCTTGTGCATGCATGTGTTCCTTAGGGGGAAAATGAGCAATAGACGTGGTGTAGGCTGGGTCTAGTGGGCTCACATTTGATAAACTCAATTCCTTTCTTTTTCTTTTTTATTAATTATGGGGTGGATTGTCTATGTATATTATTGATTTATTGATTATAGTCAATATATGAATACTAACAGTTTCATACTGCTACCCATGTTTCTAACTGTAACATTTCTGGATAGAAACTGAAATGTTTTTGTTTCTTAGAGAATTTAAAACTGTACCAAACACACCCTAGGAGTGCCAGTATGGCTTTTTAGTGCCCTCAATTTTGCATAAGATTTAAAATTGTTTAGTACTTGTTTAGACGCCTATGTCTTGGACTTCCATTATCATCATTGTTCAAAGGCAACAACTACGTCCTAAAAGTTGAGCAGTATCTTCTGCAGAAATTTGAACAAACGTTTTCACATTGCAGCAGTCAAATTGCAACATCGTAAATTGACTACATATAGTGCATACAGATTACTGTGAATTTCCAGATATAAACTCGATTTCTCATTTTTAGCCTTACAGTTTGGTCAAATTTTTACTAGACACATCTGGTTATGATTTCCTTAGGATGGGCTTTTAGATCAATCAGTGATACTTGTTGGTCTCTAGTTGCAGTGAATTCCATAATCTTCAACTAATGAATGATGATAACACTGCTGACTTTGGCTGTTTTTATGTACCAATGTCATTCGGCATGTTATAATTTATAATTAAGATATTTATTAAATCTGTGTTCTGAACTTCCTGATTTTAGTTAGTTCGCTTTTAGGTTTAATTCAAGGTTTGCTGCATGTTTGAATGCTTGTATTCTGTATCTTGAAGCAACTATATACTGATCTACTCTGATGTTTGTTTATGCTAGTCTTTTCTCTGCTAGATGAGAGTTCTATCCAATAGAACTTTAGATTCCACTAGAGAAAAGGGAAAGTATGTTCTATTGGCAGGGGACTAAATATGCCCATTTGTATCCCATGCGGCCATGCTTTTCCTTAGTGTGACCCTTCGCCATTTGTTGACATGAACTAGATGAGAGTGATATTTTTGTTGCTACATTCTTCTGATGGCCTCTGAACTACAGGTGGACACTTTGGGGCAGTGAAATATGCAGTAACCTTCGCAGCTGCTGGTACTGCATTGGATTATGCTGCACTCAAATTAGCTCCTGAGTGGCATGCCCTGAAAGAACAGTTCTCTGGAAGTAAAGACTGGTTTACTCTCCCAGAATGGTCACCTATACAAGTGTTGGATGAGGAAGCCTTGGCAAAGAAACGAGCTCGAGAAGAGAAGTTCACCCAGCGAGCACTCGGTAAACTTGACAAGGAGGAATAGCTACTGCATTTTTGAGAACTCACTTTATATAGAATGAATTTTATCAAAGAGCTATACCTTTTTTTCTCCGAAACTTATAGTGTTAGAAACATTCAAATTTTGTACGGTGTGTGTTGTGTTCCTGTATTTTCTGGAAAAGCTCATGGAATTGGAAGCCTTACTGATGTACTCTTACTCTGTTTTGACGGCGAAAGCGTCAGTACAAGTGCTTGTACCGCTTGACACTTTTTACACTTAATGAAGTAGTACAAATTTAACGCAGCAATGGGAATACGTCGTATTTCAGTAGTTTATTTTTATTACTCTTTCTCAAAATTTCACCAGTACAATAGGTCTGCTGAACAGTTTTATAAACCTTGCTCTGGACACAGAGATGATCAATCCGTAGAGAGAAGGCCAGAACCACATAAGTTACGGCCCAATCATTGTGGCCTCTAAGCCCAACACATCTAGGGTTTCTGTCTGCACGGGATTTTAGTAGAACGTATATAACCCGCACGCAGCCGCCTCGCCCTCTTCTTAGGCCTCCATTTTCGCCTCCTCACCAACCGCCGCCGCCACCGCTGCAGTTCCAGCTTGCCGTTCGCCATGGGTAAGCTTCAGGAAAATTTCTCCATCTCCACCTCTCAGTTGGCTACTACTCGAGTATATTTTTGGATCTGACGTCTTCTTGTGACGACGGCAGCCCGGATCAAGGCACACGAGCTGCGGGGGAAGACCAGGGCGGAGCTGGAGGCGCAGCTCAAGGAGCTCAAGTCCGAGCTCTCCCTCCTCCGCGTCGCCAAGGTCACCGGCGGAGCCCCCAACAAGCTCTCCAAGATGTAATTTTCGTGTGGCCCGCCAACCCATCTCCTCCGGTTTCTTGGATTCGATCCGCTCTTGCTTGCAAAGTATCAATCTGAAACCGCTCCCGAAACCGCGCTGTTTGATCTTGCAGCAAGGTTGTGCGCACCTCCATCGCCCGCGTGCTCACCGTGATGTCGCAGAAGCAGAAGGCCGCGCTGCGCGAGGCGTACAAGAACAAGAAGTATCTCCCGCTCGACCTCCGCCCCAAGAAGACTCGCGCCATTCGCAGGCGCCTCACCAAGCACCAGGTACTCGACACCTTCCTATGCGGTTCACTGTATTGTGATGCTACGCTTCTGAAACTTCAGATTTCATCCATGTACTACCTCTGTTTTAAAATATAAGCATTTCTAGGTTTGGATAAAGTTAAAAAATTTTAACTTCTACCAATAATATCTAAAAATTTACATAATTTTTAATATAAAATATAATTTTTATGAAAGTTTATTTAATGATGAATCAAAAATATATAATTTTTAAGTGATAAAATATTATTAATTATATACTATTGGTGGTCAAAGTGATAAAAATTTGACTTTACTAAACCTAGAAATGCTTATATTTTGGAACGGAGGGAGTATGAATTAGTCCTCTGTGGTTAGGTCATTCAAGGGTGGTGTGTAGTGAAGTTTCTGTATTTACTTGTCCACGTAAACGTGCATCAATCAGGGTTTTAGAAACCGGCGAAAACCGACCGGTTTTCACGGTTTTTGGTCAAACCTGTTCGGTCCGGTATAGGGTTGGATCCGGATCTGGCACTGTAGCAAATCCGGCTAACCGGCTGGTTTTTAGCCAAACCGGAAACCGGACCGGAGCCGGTTTCTAAAACCCTGGCATCAATTGGACCATTCATTGGTCGAGCTGCTTCTTATTTTCTTGTTGCTAGAATAGTTTAGTAAACGGTTGGGAATCCTTCGGCCTAGAATGTAGTAGAGCACGTGCATCAAATGGACCAAAAGTTGATGAAGCAGTGTTTGGAAATGGTTGGATATTTTCTATTGACTTATGTCTATATGCACTTGATTGTGTGATAGTTCATCCTAACTATGGAACCTGTTTAGCGTCACTTGTTATATACTTTTGGTGGCATTTTTAACTTGCATTGTTGTCTTATAGAAATTTCTTGTGTTAATCTCTTTTTTGACTTTTAGTATTATATAAGGTTGATGTCTGCTTGAAACAACCGCAGCTATTGGTAGGATCCAAATAATCTATGTAATCGAGCTACTTTCCACTCTTGATTTAACCTTGAACTTAATGTTATAGGTCTTGATTATTTTGTGAACTTCAGTTGGTTGTCTTGATTTATCAGGTTTTGTTATCTGAGTGTTGGTTGTATTGTAGTATACAGCTGAATTATTTGTTTGTTCAATAAGTAGATTCTTTGTTCATTTTTTTAAAAAAAATTTGAGATGTAATCCTCGTTTGACTAGACTGCATTTCTGAACTAATCGTAGTAGGCTAGTAACTACTCAAATGCTCATCATTTTCTTGTTGATGATTTGTGCTGCTTTTTGTTGAACAGCTCTCTTTGAAGACCGAGAGGGAGAAAAAGCGTGAGAAGTACTTCCCCATGAGGAAGTATGCTATCAAAGCTTAGATTAGCGAAAAACCGGTTTTACCCTGTCAAGTTTTGCCCAGAGGTTCCCTAAATTTAATGTACTGAACATCCGATGTTATCCAAGTGCCCAGAGGTTCCCTAATTGCGCACCGTTTCCTTGATGGAATGTGCTTTGTGAAGCCTTGTCATTTTCAACATAACCTTGAAAGACATTGTTGGCTGGGCTGTTCGCTGTACATCTACAGCATTGGGTTGTATTACTCGAGTATTTGTATTGCTGCCGTTACCCACGTCATGTTTTGTTTTATGGTTCGCTAGTCGTTGCATTTGCGCAAGAGAACGGGTTAGCTGTTTATGTCCATACGTTTTTTAAATTGTTGTCGCTGTTGACTTTTAATTTTAATTTTGATCATTTGATTTATTCAAATTTTTTGATAAATTATATATTTTGTTAGAATTTGATTTATTATTTGAGTTATTTGAATCACAACTTCAAATTTGACACATTTGAACTAATTTTTTAAATAAGACGAATGGTTAAAGTTCATGTTAAAAAGTTAATGATGATATTATGCCCAACTTGCATGGTGGAACATTTTTCTGAGCTTGTAACGAGTTCTCTTTTTTATGTACTCCAAAAGCTGTCCTTTTTCTTTTTTGAAAACCAGCTTAGTCGTTTTCTAGTAAACGCATGGAATAGAGAACGCTTACATTCCGGTTTAGAGAAGCATTCTATTATTTGTGGAAAGTTACTCTACGATTTCATAATTTAAGTCGGTTTGTATTAATAATTGTCTTAAAAAATATAACTTTCAATTATATAATTATATAAA